>OZ057399.1:115769489-116049489 GCA_964056695.1 Melieria picta | reverse complement strand
TAGTTTAGTTTAGTTTAGTTTAGTTTAGTTTAGTTTAGTTTAGTTTAGTTTAGTTTAGTTTAGTTTAGTTTAGTTTAGTTTAGTTTAGTTTAGTTTAGTTTAGTTTAGTTTAGTTTAGTTTAGTTTAGTTTAGTTTAGTTTAGTTTAGTTTAGTTTAGTTTAGTTTAGTTTAGTTTAGTTTAGTTTAGTTTAGTTTAGTTTAGTTTAGTTTAGTTTAGTTTAGTTTAGTTTAGTTTAGTTTAGTTTAGTTTAGTTTAGTTTAGTTTAGTTTAGTTTAGTTTAGTTTAGTTTAGTTTAGTTTAGTTTAGTTTAGTTTAGTTTAGTTTAGTTTAGTTTAGTTTAGTTTAGTTTAGTTTAGTTTAGTTTAGTTTAGTTTAGTTTAGTTTAGTTTAGTTTAGTTTAGTTTAGTTTAGTTTAGTTTAGTTTAGTTTAGTTTAGTTTAGTTTAGTTTAGTTAGTTTAGTTTAGTTTAGTTTAGTTTAGTTTAGTTTAGTTTAGTTTAGTTTAGTTTAGTTTAGTTTAGTTTAGTTTAGTTTAGTTTAGTTTAGTTTAGTTTAGTTTAGTTTAGTTTAGTTTAGTTTAGTTTAGTTTAGTTTAGTTTAGTTTAGTTTAGTTTAGTTTAGTTTAGTATAGTTTAGTTTAGTTTAGTTTAGTTTAGTTTAGTTTAGTTTAGTTTAGTTTAGTTTAGTTTAGTTTAGTTTAGTTTAGTTTAGTTTAGTTTAGTATAGTTTAGTTTAGTTTAGTTTAGTTTAGTTTAGTTTAGTTTAGTTTAGTTTAGTTTAGTTTAGTTTAGTTTAGTTTAGTTTAGTTTAGTTTAGTTTAGTTTAGTGTAGTTTAGTTTAGTTTAGTTTAGTTTAGTTTAGTTTAGTTTAGTTTAGTTTAGTTTATTTTATTTTATTTTATTTTATTTTATTTTATTTTATTTTATACGTTTTACCATATTTAGGGTATGAATTGATTTTTATTTGATTCAAATTGACAAACACAAATTAACAGCAGAAAATCAATTTCCACCAAAAACTAAACAACTAAAAATCAATTCATACTCTTCATACTGGTAAGGCGAGGTAAACAAAAAAATTCTCTCATAAAAGTTATGAAGCAACGTAAAAAATATTTTCTTTGAAATAATAGTTATCGGCAAAGTAAATAAAAAAAATTATAAATAGTTATGAAGCAACGTAAAAAATATGTCTCAAAATATTACTTATCGGTAACGTTAATTAAAAAAAATCATAAATAAAAGTCATGAAGCAACGTAAAAAAAAATTTCTCAAAATTATAATTATCGAGAACGAAACAAAATTTATTTCTCATAACAGTTACTATGCAAAGTAAGAATTAAGTGTCGCAAATAAAAATTATAATTAACAAAAAAAATTTATGTAACATTTTAAAACTTATATTGCAACTATTTTCTTAAAAAACTGATAACATTTAAGTCCGTGGTTTTAGCTGCTTCAACAACCCATAAGAAAACTTTGTAAAACTTATCATATTAATTTAAAAAATGACAAAAAATTGTGTAAAGTTAAATTTTCAATATTGATGATATTTACACAAACATTTGTGTGAGTTATTTTGATTCCACATTCTAATAAAATAGATTCAAGGCTCAGATGCTGCAAATCTTTAGTGACTCATAAGTAATGTGATTTTGAGTTGGTAAACTTGAGAATATTAAAAATTAGGAGTAAACGAAGTTTCATCAAAAATATATATATAAGTAATTTATATTATTATTAAGTATTTGTTGTTGTTAACTCCCAATGCAATAGAATTGCTCGGGTGATAAAATGAGTTCTGACTTCCAGGTGTGTTCAGACTTTTACTACAGAATTAAACTATACGTTATTTCATTCAAATGAATCTTTAAACTTCTGAACAGATATAATTCTGTTGGGTCCAAATAGGTAAAGAAAAAAAAAGACACGACTGCACTTTTCACATTTCAGCAACTCTGAACAAAGATTTTCAAAGCTCATCAAACTGTTATGAATTTTATTTTTATGTATATTAAAATTTATTGTATTAATGCAAAAATACTCTACTTGCTAAAAACTACTTCTATCACTCAACTGGAAAATTCAGCAAATCATGTTAATGCATCAATTATTTCATAATTTTGTGACATATCTGCATTTATTTTGTATTTATGCATTCCAATGTTGGACTGCATTATCAATGAGTGGCCAAATATTTTCAGTACCCTACACAATGTAGTTAAAGTGTGTTAGGTTTTGTATGTTTATGATACTTCTGAATGAGGCAGAATTTATTGATAGAAAATGAAATGAAAACAAAAATGAAACAAGTTGTAAAGTTCAGCACATGGCGAGTTCTATGGTTTGTTAGCTACTTTTTGCATAGCAAGTCAGAGGGTCCTGTGTTCGAATACCCGTTCAAACTATTCTAAATATTGAAAAGAAAAAAGAAAAAAAGATAGATGAAAAGTTTATCTGGCAGTGTTTCATTGGCGTTTGATCTGAGTCATATTTAGAAAATTTACTTGGATTAGGAATGGCGAAATTTTAGGTAAAGAATAATTTGGAAAACGGCAAACTAGTCATTTTCTAACATAGATGTTTTATCTCCTTATGGAAGACGAGAATCTCCTTTAGAATCTTCTAACTGATTTTTAACGGCTTTACTATTCGGATTCCTGCTGTCTATAAACAACTCTCGGTTGGGAATTCGCCAAAGCAGGCCACTTAATGGGGCCTCGTTTTGTTTCCTATATGAAAAGGAAACGTCGTTCAGAGATTTGCTGTTATCATTGACCTCATTTCTTACGATTATATCTTTCGTCAACTCAAGTAGGTCCTTGTGCTTAAAGATCAACAACTCAGTCTTCTGTATGCTTTCACTTATACAATCTTTAGTATTATTCAGATGAATGTAATGTGGTTGGGATACTTGACCTTAGAACAAGAGAATCATTTTACTTTTTTTAGGTTTTATCTATTTGTCCATTAAAAACAAAAACACAACCGATTAACACTAGAATGCCCAAGGTAGTAATTTTGACTACCCTGAGGTCTTTTATTGTAAATAACTTCGCTTAATAGAATACATTCGCTTCGCTTAAGGGGTTAGGTCCACTTGTAAGGCAAAAAAAGAACGCTTTTTTGCAAATTTTTTCTGAAGACGGGTTTTATTATTTATGAATAAATCTTTTTGTAAATTAAAGATACACAATTCAAGAAGTTAAAAAAAAATATAGTCAATTTGCTGAGACACCAAAAAAAAAAGACGTTTTGCGGTGATCACGATTGCAGCAGTCTGGATCATCTGAAACCAAAAAAACGAACGGGGATCTTTAGTAAATCAGTTAATGCTCCGGATGGACGAAGGGTTTGTTCATATTTTGATTTGTCGCAACATGGCGGACGTTCAAAGTCAACATTTTTTTTTTACCCAAATTTTCGTCACTTTTTCGGCTATAAAAAAAAAAAATTTCATCGTACAGAAAAATCCTTCGTCCATCCGGAGGACAATTATATGTAAAATAAGTCGTTAAAATTTCAAGAGGATCAATACAGCCGTTTTCGAGTTACAGTGATCACCGACTTCGAAAACATGGTTTCGAGAAAAACGCGTTTAAAGTTTTGAGTATAGTTTACATGCAGATAAAAATACAATAGAGATATATTTCAATGCAGTACATCTCGGCGAATAATAGTCCGATTGATCTAAAAATTTCAGGGAATACTTTTGAAATGTTATACTTTTAGAAAATGTAATAAAAAAAATCGATTTTTTGAAAATCATGAGTGGACCTAACCCCTTAATAGAATACATAAATGAAAAAAATTGTAAAAAAAATGTTTACCCTAATTTTGCAAAATTTATCTTAAATGCCCAAAAGTAGTCATTTTGACTTCCTATATAAAATTTTCAACAAATCTTACTGATAAATAGACAAATATGAATCTTCAATTGCGAAATATGAAAATTTCAAATAATTGCAAACATTTAAAAAAAATAATATCATAGTAGGCTGTGACAATTCCCAAGTTTTTCAATTCAAAATTCATTCATAAAATTCATTCAAAAATTCAAAATTTCAAATTTCATTCCATTTTATCCCATTTATGTGTAAAGTACGTTATTTTATTTAAATGAATTTACTTTGTAAACCATAAAAAAATAAAAACGAAATGCTTATTTTATGTATGTGTTTCTAAGAAATGACTACATTTTGTGGAGTAATTTTAAATTGTAGATAAAATTTTGATTGGTAGATAAAATTTAATTATGTTAATTTGCGTAATATTCCAAATTTGCATAAAAATATTTAACTAAAGGTGTCGTAGCTTTTGTGTACCGTAGCATTTAATCGGCCATAGCCTACCGAAATACTTTGATTGGTTTTTAAAACGTAAATTTTGCCTAAGGCAAATTTTATACGCTTCGCATATTTATAATTGTGTGGCAATTTTTGAATCATAGCCAACCAAATGAATGCAAATGCAGCAGCAGAAATGTCAAATAATGACAAAAAAAAAATTATATAAATATTTCTGAAGTGGCGAAATATGAAATTTTTGCCTATTGATTTCATATCTGTTTGAAGTAGTCGGTTTAAAATACTTGAAATATTATTAAATATTAGCAAATAAATACAAATAAAATAAATATTTCAATTAAATAATTAACAATTAAAATTACTATACATATATTTAATTTGTTTAGTTTTGAGACCATTTCAAATGTCAAGCAATGCTCAGTTGGGTGGCCAACTAAACAAGTGAACTGCATATCTAAAATGCAACCATGGCATTAGCGGTGCTGACAGCCAGTTATGTGTTATGTCATATCATCGCCTCAGAAAACGAATGTCGTATGTTCCATTGAGCCTAGTAATACATACGACATTTGTTTTCTGAGGCGACGATATGTCTTTATGCGGCCGGGCTACCAAATGATTTCACTTCAAAGCTTTTTTTATATTTTTTTTTTTAATGCCCACAGCATTGCTGCCGTTTTTGTTGTTGCGCGCCTGTTGCACATCACTGCGCCGCCAAAATTGTTAATGTTGGCCGCATGCGATGCTAAAGTTTATACACGACCAATCAACTGTCGACTGTTGCTGCTGCTGTTTGCTGTTGCTTCTCCAGGCATCAGCTGCCATGCTTTGCGTAGTTACGTATACGCCACAGTAACCCAAGGCGTCTGCACGTGTACGTGATGTGTGCGTGAGTCTGTGTATGTGTGTGTGCAGCTCTGCAGGTGCGATGGCTGATTAAAGGTGCGAATCGAAATCGCTGCAATTGGCATTAGACTTAAACTAGCGCAAACGGCTAATTAGGCCCACATAGTTTGCTTGATTGTTGCTGCTGGCAAACATATACAAATTAGCCAATGCGACGAACAGTGTCGCGATTCCATATAAGTCGTGGCCAAAAATACTTAGCGTTGTCCTATCTCGATGAAAATTGGTGAGATTGTTTTCGTAGTGAAAATTAAGAAATTTACAAAAAATCATTAAAATTGGACCACTGTCACGCCCACCTCCCATACGAAATGAACTGTAATATATGAATAACTTGCTTAATATTAGTGATAGATTTATGAATTTTGGTATTTGAACTGAAAATAATGACTTAAAAGCTCACACTAAAAATGAGCGGTCTGCCATGCCCACTTTCAAAAATATTCGTATTTGACTACAACTAAAACTGTATTTTTAGACGGATTGGTAAGCTTTATAAAATTTTAAAAGTGGGCATGGCAGCTGGAGCATATTTATTAAGTGGCCAAAACTTTTCCTTTATGAATTCATGTATTAATTTTTTCAGTTGTGATACCATATTTTGGTATAAAAGTTTAGAATTTTAAAGTGGGCGTGACATTCTGCCTACTAATGATGATACGAACAATGTGCCAACTTTGTTCTTTATATAGCTCATCATTGCAGCAGCTGCTTTGCCGCTACTTTCATTGTGCGTTGCAAGCCATACTTCGAAAAAATCACCATTTTTGATTGTAGGTGCCACTACAAAAAGTAAACTTTTAGGTGGGGGCGCAGGTCGATGCAGCTAATGTTTCTTGTATTTGAAAGTTTTTTTGTATTGCTTGCAACGAATATGAAATTACCCACCAGAAATTTTTTGTTGCCGGCAATAAGAAAACGATTCGGTCCCGGCAACAAATTTATCGCCGGTAATATCGCCAGCGTATCGATTTCGTATCACCAGTCGCTCTAAAACGTCCGCCGAAAGCAACTCGCCTTGACGAGTCGTTTTCTTATCGCCTGGACGAGTCGTTTTCTTATCGCCTTGTCGAGTAATTTTCTTATCGCCTTGACGAGTCGTTTTCTTATCGCCTTGACGAGTCGTTTTCTTATCGCCTTGACGAGTCGTTTTCTTATCGCCTTGACGAATCATTTTCGACTTGCTAAATTAAGCAATTAGTGTTGTGAACAAATGTATTTGTAATATTCTCATTTTATTTAAAAAGTAACAATTGGTAAAATTCAAAAGTGAAATTAGTTGTTCCTTGTCATGGCGCTTCATTTTTTTTTCAGTAAAACTTTGAGCTCACGTTTTTACTCGACTGTTCTCAGAATCCGGAGAGATTGCAGTGATTTTGTGGTATTGAAAATGAGGACTTGGCTTCAAATGCCGCTTCAAGCAACGTTTAATAGAGGCACACAACTTTCACCAAATTCAGCTGCCAGTAACAGTTCAGACTCAGACTATTCGTCGACGAATGAATACAAAATTTTAAAATACGAACAATCTCACTGAAATACAAAACATAGTTCAATTCGATATTTCAAAGTCCTGGAAAACAAAGTGTTTTTGTACACAACACAATTGTTTTTTTGGGGTATGTTGCTAATTTGTCGCTGCGGCAATAAATCGGCGTGTCGCCAATTTGTTGCCACTGACGATTGTTGCCTATTTCTCACATTTTGCTTGGTGGGTAGAGTCAAGCCAGTCGGAATATTTTTTGTTAAAACCAGCCCTGCAGGTGGAAGCCCAAAATTTGGTAAATTTTAATTAAAGTAGCCGCAAACTTTGCTTTTGTTCATGATTAACATCAACGCCCGTCATATCTTTAAGTAAATTTATAAGAAAATCAAGTTTTATTGACCGCTTTCTGGATTCAGCTTTACGTCACACTTCGAAGAAATCACGTATTTTTAGTGGAGGCGTAACTAGAAAAATGCGAATAACAACCAAATAGGCACTTATAAGTAAAAAATTACTCCGGATTATGTTAATACATACTTTTTTTAATTAATTTAGGGTTGGAACTAAAAAAGTGATTTTTGAGGTTTTTTTAATTTTTTTGCACCAAACTTTTGGTTCTTTGTTAGAAGCAAACCGAAAAACGTAATTTTCCAATGTAACGGGATTTCACAGTTATTTCAAAGCACAAACTAAAAAAATAGTACTGCCATACAGGAAAAATTCCAAAGTTGTATTTAATATATAACCTGACTATATTAGTACATAAATTATATTTTTATTTGATTTTTCATTCAGCATAAAGAATTATCCAAAAACTTGGAACGAATGCGTATTTTTTAACATCAACTTTGAAGCTACATAAAAATGCAACGGAGTAGAATATTAAAGATCAGAAAACGGATGCTTCTTAGTTGAGATATTATCTGTCGACTGTCATATTCATTTTAGTCATTTTGTAACATTAATTTTTACCATTTTTGGCCACACTCGCGACACTGTGCGCCGTGGCGCCGAAACGTTTCAAATTTGAACATTTCCGGTGTGGTGTAGCGAGTGTAGGCGCAAGCGTAGAGCGGCTTCTTGGTATAAATCTAAGCTTGGCAGCTTGTGTCAGTGTGCTGGTTGTTTTCTGTTAATCGTATGGCCTGGGCCAACTGCACTGAACAAACACACACATACACACGCGTACACCCACTCACCTGTACAGAGTTGCCGTGGTAATTGCTCATGTTGCCGCAGCGTCCTTGGGCGCAGGCACCAACTCGCACCAGCCACAATGTTAGAAGGTTGCACAGGTTCTACGAAAAGCGCAAAATCGTTCGTTCCTATATATGTGTAAAGTGTGTGTGTGCGTGTGTGTGTGTGTGCATAATAAAGCTGCGTCCTGTGCTTTGCACGTTGTACGCTCTCCACGGAATGCTCTAATAATTTTGCTGTTGTAATTATGCTGCCAGGTACGACTGCCAGGATTACAACGAGCAGCCGCAGCCAAAACCCAACACCAACCAAACGATGATCGGGGTCGGCAAATACACAAACGCCCGCTTGCCACATTCACTTAAACACTAACACCAACAGAACACATGCAGAAACTCACATACACATACATTGGAAGACATGTGCCTAGTGTGTGTAAGTATTAGACTTCGTGTGTGTGTGTGTGTGTTGTGGGTGCATGCATAAATCCATAATTATAGAGTTGCGGCATAATTGGACCGATTTGTGTCCGCTGCTTAAGTTCACCCGGTAAATTAATATCAAAAGCTTTGGTAGCGTTGGTTTCGATTTGATTTGATCAAGCAACAACTAAGATATGCCAGTAAATTGTGTTGAACCAGCATTTCTGTTTAGTTGCAGTCAACAAACGTATGCATCATTCATTTGTAGTCAAAGCAGCCACAGAAACTTGACACAAACACATAAATAATTATTTGATAGTAAACAGAATTTATCAAAGCAATGCAAATGTGTACAGAGGGACTTCTAAGAGTCGTAAAAGACAGACTAAAACAGTCATCAGGCACCAAGTGATGATCAATGAAACTGACATTCCATGTCTATGGATTTCAAACTCTGCTGACTGCCTGGTCCCATTGGTATACTGGGAATAAAAGAGATAATGAACTGGCTCGAAAGAGATCGGAGCTTATGTACGCAAATCTGGTGACAGGCCACTCCATTGATTTCACATTGAACTTGACAGGAAGGCAACTCAGCGCACCAATGACCAATGGAGCAAGATTTCACACGTGCTATGGCTTAAATTGAACCAGAAGAGAAGAGAGAGAAGATCTCTGTGTCTTTTACGGTTTAGCAAGATGACACTTTGCATAGTCACTGAGATCTTCAAAAGACACTGCGCCATTGGTACTTTGCAGAAAAGCTTGGCTATCTTCATAGAGACTACTGTCGTATAGGTGCAAGTATGAGGACAAAATACAATCGGTGCAGCACTTCCTATGTGAGTGTCCTGCGCTCATAGCATACGCCATCGCTATATGGGCATCAAAATGCTAGATGACTTGGGCGTGATTCGAACCACATCGGCTCAAGTTGGTTTCAGCCAGCACCGCACACAGGATGACAGAAGCTGGCCTACACTTTCTTCGGACATCAGAATAGGCCTTTCGAGGCCTTCGAGCATACTTGCTGAGAATCCAGATGTCTTACTTAACCCTTTCGCTACAGGTTTTTACTGGGGAAAGTTAAAGTTTTAAATTTTACGTCTTAGGCTTCTATGTTCCATAAGAAATTTTTTAATTTTTATACTCGGACCCTGTATTTTAGAGTCTTTTTTATGAGAGCAACCACATCGTTGTGGCTGTAATAATTACTTAAACATAAAACTTTTTACGCATAACGAAAATTTGAATATTTTATTTATGTTATATTTATATTTTACTTCAGCCAAAATCAAAACAAAAAGTATCTAAATTGAAAGAACACGTCAAATTAAAACGTTCTCTAATTTTTTCTGCTTCTTCTTCCTTTACTATGTCAAGATATACCATTAAAAAAACGTGTATACTTTTCTTCTTTAAACTTAAATATTCAGTTTATTAATTTCGTATTTTTTCCTAAAACTTCAAACTATTCTAAAGACCAACAAAAAAATTTATTCTTGCAAGCACAGAGGATGCAGAGGATGTTGTAGGAATTTACAAAAATAGTAAATCGTGTGGAAAATCAATACTCGAAGTAAAAAGGCATGGAAGCATAAGCCATATTTAAAAAAATTATTCGTAATTCATAGTAGAATTTTTATTTCATGAGCGAAAAGTATTACTCAGAAAATAATTTTCAGAATACAATTTCAAAAATTGAACTTACCACATGAGGCTTATTTTTGAATCAAAAACAAAAACTCGCCCCGTAATTTTTATTCTGTCAACCAAAATATAGTAAAACTGAAAAAAAATTCTCATTCTACAAGTGAAAAATAAAACTCACCGCATAATTTGTATTTTTCCCCCAAACAAAAATATCAACAAATAATTTTTATTCGTGAGCACAAAGTAAAAATAAAAAAATTAGTTTTATATTTTAATTTTTATATTTAGCTCATAATTTTTACGGTCCCTGTCCCTGACTGATTTTTTATAGCTAGCCATAGCTAAAATTTTATAAATAAATCAATAGTGTCCGACCGAATATTCGGGCCGAAACCAAATAAGTGGTTTCGGTTTCGGTTTCAGTTTCGGCCAAAAGATGGCCGAATAGCCGAAACCGAAACTTTCTAGAATATTTTTTACATTTTTTTGTGTAGCAGATAAATAGTGAAAGGAGGAATAATTTAGATGCCACCAATGTAAATAAACTTCTTTTTTTAGCATACAATATTAAATTATTTAATTTTGAATATTAGCGAGTAAGGTACGAATGGGTAATTTTTTCATGTTTATGTTTTTAAAAAATGAATAAATTGTTTTTTTTAATAAGTATGTATTTATTTATGCTATGTTTGTTTGTTTGTTCTTTACTTACTTAATGTAAAATTCGTTTGTTTAAAAAAATGTTTGATATGGTGATTTTTATTTCAACTAGAAAGTTTCGGTTTCGGCCGAATATTAAAAAAAACCGAATATTCGGTTTCGGTTTCGGCCCAAAAAAGTGGTTTCGGTCGGACACTATAAATCAATAAAATAATATTTTACTGTCACCACTGCAACTGCCACTGTTCTTCTCCTTCGATTTGTTTTCACATGTCCTTCAAGACTAAAGCGTTCCATTCCATTTTAAATTAGCACTTTTAACTTTCCTTAATATTTTCTCTCAAGTGCGACAACTTGGCGACTTTCGGCTGCTATCGTTAAACTTTCTGCAAACTTGAACCATTCCAACTTAATGCTGCTTTGCATCGAATTTCTTGAAACTTAAATGGCACACCAGTGCACAGCGCACTTAAGTATCCTGGGTGATAAACATTAATTAGTTGGCGTCAAGGTTAGGTGCACAAATTGTTACAAAATACCCAAAAAGTTCTGCGCATGCAAAATAATAATAATAATCATGTTTTATTAACAGCTTAATAAATCAAAAATATCGTTTGCATAAATATGTAAATTGCCACTACTTGTGCCGAATGTCCTGTACGGGCACTACTCCTCGTCGCTACCTTCCAGAATGGCCTTGAACGAGAACGGCGTAAAGCTGTAGCCCAACCCATCGTAGAACTTGCTCATAAATTCGACCCTAAAACAATGACACACACACACACACACACATAAACAGGTTATTAATTCAATATTAATCATTCAAATGCGACAACGCTCACCAGTGCAAACGCAGCGTATGCAGAAATGCGGACAGTCCTTCGATGATGCACAAGATGCCGAAGGTTAAGGAGGCCCACGCGGCAAAGACCATGAAGAGCAACGGCACAGAAATATACGGCAAGGGGAACACGAAGGCTCTGCGCAGTACCATATTCCACAGCACGTCGGACAATTCTGAAACGATGGTAGAGCGCCATGAAGCATGCAACAGCATTGGGTCGTAGTTAACTTACGTGCGTGCGCCAGCGACAGTGCCCACAGGCGCAGATACGACGCGGTGTGCGAAATGGTGCTCAGCACATACTCGATGGTGTGTATGGCCTGCTGTATGAAGACCTCGCCCATGGGTTCGTCGGCGTGGTCGTGTCCGCCGCCATGGCCAGCGGCAGCGGCAGGGGTGCTTTTCGCCGCAGGCTTTGAAGCCGCTGCGCTGTCGGATATGGTCGAGATTTCAATGTCGTTCACAATGCCATTCTGATGCGCATTGACTTTCTGCAAGGAGTCGAGAGTTGACAAATGACAAATAACAGTTATTAATTTTTTTAAATTCGAAAACGTTGCCCATTTTTAAGTGGTATTTAGAAATGTTGGACAATAATTATTATGAGGGGAAAAATACTTTTTTCGCCATTTCGTAACAATTATTCGTGACCAATATTTTTTTCTGTTGCCTAATAACTACACTGTACAACAGCATTTCTGCAACAGAGTAACGACCGCATATTTCTGATAGAGGACGTCATACTGATCATTTTTGCCGAACAAAGTAATAGTCCAGCACGTCTGAGTTTTTTGTAATTTGCACATAAATGTTAAAGGGGTCCCTATAGGGTTTTACACGGAAAGTATAAAAACTTGAAGAGCTAGAACTTTGATGTCTAAGACAAAGTTGTTTGCATTGAAAGTGTGAATATTTTTTGTGTACACATGAACCCCCCTTCCCCTTTCCTTACCCCCCTTTTGCATGTTTTTCGGAAAAATGTTTCATAAAAAGCTTGTATTGAGTAAAATTTAAAAAAAAAATACCATATTGTCTTTTGGGAAAATATTCCCCATTAACCCATTAAGCCCTGAGCGTTGCGTTTGCGCAACGTTTGGGAATTTCGCTATATTAAGTAATTCATAAAGACAAAAGACTTGAAAATGGGTAGAATTGGATTAGAATTGATCGTTTTAGATTCTGCCATACTCAAATTTCAAAATTATTTAAATATTCATACGTTTTTTTCGATCCAAAGTCAAAGGTTTTTTTTGGGGAATTTTTGAAATTCAATCAAAAATACTTATTCTTCAAACCTATCAAAATCCCTTAGTGGGCTGCATTTAGCAATGCTAAACTATTTAAAAATAAGTTTTGAACATTTTTTTTTTTATTTTTTAAACAAAAAATATGCTTTACGTTTTTTGTTGCGCGAATGCAACGTTGGGCCTAAACACTGCCAATTTTCATACAACGCAACGCGTGAAAATGTCAAAATCCAAGCAGCTGATATTTTATTGGCACATTTTATTTTCCGCAAATGTTTGATTTTGTTTATTTGTGTAATGTTTGCGAAAAACATGACAAAAAAAAAAACATGATATGAAGGTTTTGCTTGATTTTTTTTCTTGATTAGGTCAATTAATAAGATTGTGTAAAATTTTATGGAAATCGCACAAGCCTTTCTGGGGTCAGGTTTTAATGGGTTCAAAAATAGCGGGGGTCTTCAAACACCAAAACTTTCTCAAAACTTCCCCCAAAAAAATAAAAAGCCCCAAAAAATAAAAGGGGTGACCAGCCCCTTGTCCAGTACCCGTCCCGGTAGAAGGCGTAAGACTTAAGGATGTCCTTAAATGTGATGAATACCCAACTCTGACATCGAATCGAATGATCAGCAAACCTAATTCCATAGAAAATGTATAGTCGCATTCACCGATCAGACATCTATTTCTTTTGTGTGCCGGTATTTTCAACGTAAAAAATATATATTGCAAAATAATAGTTACCACTCAACGTAAAAAAATGTTTCCCATTCATAATAGTTACTGGCAACGGAAAAATTTTTTTTAAAAATATAAACGTTACCGAGCAACGGAAAAATATTTTTCCAAAAATAAACGTTACCGAGCAACGTAAAAAATATTTTTCTCTCATAACAGTTATGCGATGACGGAAAAAATATTTTTCAAAAAATAAAAGTTTCCGAGCAACGGAAAAAATATTTCTTGCTGATAAAAGCACTGTGCGGGAAATTTGCCCTCAAAAGTTTAGACATGGGGGGGACCTACTGGGTGAGTTTTCTATAGGTATACTGAGTTGAGATCCACCAGCCGTTTGGTAAGATTGGCTCTAGTTTAACCCATTAAAACCTGACCCCAGAAAGGCTTGTGCGATTTCCATAAAATTTTACACAATCTTATTAATTGACCTAATCAAGAAAAAAAAATCAAGCAAAAAATTCATACCATGTTTTTTTTGTCATGTTTTTCGCAAACATTACACAAATAAACAAAATCAAACATTTGCGGAAAATAAAATGTGCCAATAAAATATCAGCTGCTTGGATTTTGACATTTTCACGCGTTGCGTTGTATGAAAATTGGCAGTGTTTAGGCCCAACGTTGCATTCGCGCAACACAAAACTTAAAGCATATTTTTTGCTTAAAAAATAAAAAAAGGGATTTTGATAGGTTTGAAGAATAAGTATTTTTGATTGAATTTCAAAAATTCCCCAAAAAAAACCTTTGACTTTGGATCGAAAAAAACGTATGAATATTTAAATAATTTTGAAATTTGAGTATGGCAGAATGTAAAACGATCAATTCTAATCCAATTCTACCCATTTTCAAGTCTTATGTCTTTATGAATTACTTAATATAGCGAAATTCCCAAACGTTGCGCAAACGCAACGCTCAGGGCTTAATGGGTTAAGAGAAATCCGACTTTGAAGTTTGGTAATTTTCGTCAAGTTTGTCGCTTAAGTAGGTCCTAAATCGTTTCGAATATCGCTTTACTGTCTTCGGCAAGTTTGTAGATATTTGAACGACCAACACATTTGCTTCAGACACCAATTCAAAACAAATACATTTAAACTGTGTAATTGCGATATGTGCATTTTTTTGCGCAGCGCTACGTGGCGTATGAGTGTCAATTATATGAGTGTTAATTATAATTAAATGACACTCATACGCCACGTAGCGCTGCGCAAAAAAATGCTCATATCGGAATTACACAGTTTGAATGTATTTGTTTTGAATTGGTGTCTGAAGCAAATGTGTTGGTCGTTAAAATATCTACAAACTTGCCGAAGACAGTAAAGCGATATTCGGAACGATTTAGGACCTATTAGCATTTAAACGTTCGAAGACTTAAGCGACAAACTTGACGAAAATTACCCAACTTCAAAGTCGGATTTCTCATAAACTAGAGCCAATCTTACCAAACGGCTGCTGGATCTCAACTCAGTATACCTATAGGAAACTCACCCAGTAGGCCCCCCCATGTCTAAATTTTGGACTTGCACAGTGTAGTTATTAGGCAACAGGAAAAATATTTGTCACGAATAATAGTTATACGAGGGTTGCCTTTTATGTTTCGGGACTTGGCAACTCTGGTGGTGCAATCTGGAAACTGACAGCTGTATCGTAAAGTTGGACATTTTTGAGGTTATAAGTACTCAGAACATTTTGACATACGAGCGCTATTTATATTATTTACAGTGAGTTGAAAAATTCATCTCGGCCCAAAAATGGAATTAAATCGTGAACATTTTCGTGCGATTATTTTTTACAACTTTCGACGTGGATTAACTCAGCAACAGTGCATAGATGAACTTAATTTAAATTTTGGTGATGAAGCTCCATCAAGGACCAGTGTTTATCGATGGTATGGTGAATTCAATCGTGGTCGTAGTTCACTCCAAGACGAATTTCGTGAAGGTCGTCCAAAATCAGTTGTTGTTCCGAAAACCATTGATGCTGAGCGCGAACTGATATTGCAAGATCGTCATGTGACCTATCGTGAGATTGAGACAACTTTAGGCATTAGTGGGACCAGCATACATTCAATATTGCATGAACATTTGACTGTAAAAAAAATTTGTTCGCGTTGGATCCCACACAATTTGTCAACTGCTCAAAAAAAGACTCGTGTCGATTGAATTTTTCAACTCACTGTAAATAATATAAATAGCGCTCGTATGTCAAAATGTTCTGAGTACTTATAACCTCAAAAATGTCCAACTTTACGATACAGCTGTCAGTTTTCAGATTGCACCACCAGAGTTGCCAAATCCCGAAACATAAAAGGCAACCCTCGTATACTGCAAAATAATAGTTACCACTCAACGTAAAAAAATGTTTCCCATTCATAACACCGTGCGACATCATTTTTCACACTGGAAAAAATCCATATGTGCGTGAAACTAGAGACCAAATAAAGCAATACTGCGTACTCAGTTTTTCATTTCTACATCCTTTGTCCTTCTAAAAGGACTTCAAAATTTTGAAGGGGATATAAAATAAAAAAAATATAAAAAATACTTAACCTCGTTAGAATATGGCGATGTGTCTATCAAATGAAAGAGGAAAGACTCAAGAATTCAAATAAAATTCAAATGAATTTGTATCTATTTCTAAAAAACGGATATGAAAAAGGTCCTTTGAAAATTGTAATCCTTTATATCCTTGAAAAATTTACACAGAATTTTCTTGAAAAGTAAGTATGTTAAAACACAAAATCTCCTTGATCACGTGTCAAAATTTCATTACTCTAACTTTATTAGTTCGAAAGTTATTAAAAAAAAGGCAGAAGCTGCAATTCTAATGAAGTACAAAAATTCTAATTTATTTGAGTATCAGTATTTTAAATAATAAAAAGATATAAAATAAATGAAGCGAGAATAATGACATTTTGACACGTGATCAAGGAGATTTTGGGTTTTAACATACTTATTTTTCAAGATAATTCTATATAAATTTTCAAAGATATAAAGGATTAAAATTTTCGAAGGACCTTTTTCATATACTTTTTTTGCAAATAGATAAAAAATCAATTTTATTTCCATTTTTGAGCCTTTCCTTTTTCATTTGATATACATATCGCCATATTTTAACGAGTTTAAGTATTTTTTATATTTTTTTTATTTTTTATCCCCTTCAAAATTTTGAAGTCCTTTCAATAGGACAAAGGATGTAGAAATAAAAAACTGAGTACGCAGTATTACTATGTTTGGTCTCTAGTTTCACGCCCATATGGATTTTTTCCGGTGTGAAAATTTGTTTTAATTTTTGTCGCACGGTGTTATAGTTACTACCAACGGAAAAAATATTTTTAAAAATATAAACGTTACCGAGCAACGGAAAAATATTTTTCCAAAAATAAACGTTAACGAGCAACTTAAAAAATATTTTTCGAAAAATAAACGTTACCGAGCAATTAAAAAAATATTTCTTGCTGATAATAGTTATTAGGCAACAGGAAAAATATTTGTCACGAAAAATAGTTTTACATAGAAGTAAAAATAATTATTTTAAAATAATACTTATATAGTATGTAAAAATTAAAATATTTGTTACAGTGAAACAATTATTTTCCAACTTTTCTTTCTAAAAACGTTATAACTGTTATGTCCCTGTGACTGACTCATAAATGACGACTGACGATGACTTACATTGGCCGCTTTGCGTTTGGCCATAATGTAGAGCGGCTTGCCGAGCAGCATCCACGGTATGCAGATGAGTGCGAGCAGCACCAATACTGACTGCAAGGTCTCCTGCGAGTCGAACATGAACTCCTTGCAGTGCAGCAGCGGCGTTTGGCTCTTGAAGAGCATCATGTTGATGAACAGAATGAGAATGGATGGCGCACAGCCCGGCGTGTTCTCGGTGAGTTCGGCATCGCCCGCATACTTGACCCACTTGAAGAACATCATGAAGATCATGTAGCCGAAGAGCAGCAGCAGAAACAGGATTTGCGGCACAAACTCCAGCAAAATGTTGACGTATTTTCTGAAGTGAATAAAGTTCACTACGGACATGCAGACGCCGAAAATCATGTGCACAACGCCGAATATGATGGACAGCTTCATTTTGTAGGTGTTGAGGAAGATGATTTTGTTATCGGCCAGCTGCCAAATGGGATCCATGCCATACGGATAGACGCCAGAGACATGGTAGCGCGGATTCATTGTCATCGAGGGATTCTGCAGCACTGTCGAGGTGTTCTGACGCACGCGCCATGCCGAGCCAAAGATGTTCATCGACTTGGAGAATGCATCGTTGTACACGAAGCCGGTGTACATGGCAAACAGGCCCATCAGCAGAATGATGTAGCGACCGCCGAAGAATAGATTGAAAATCTCCTCCTTGATGAGGGCCAGCTTGCGCTCGTTCCAGCACAAGTACAACGCTATCAGGGTAATCAGAAACCCATGTCCCAAGTCACCAAACATTACCGCAAACAAGAAGGGAAAGGTGATGCATGTGTAGAGTGCCGGATTCACCTCGCGATACGTTGCTATGCCGTACGCGTCGATGAGGTTCTGAAAGCCGCTCGTGAACTTGTTGGTGCGTATGTAAGTGGGCGGCTGTTCGTCGGTCTCGATGACGTTCATAAACGACGTGATGGTGCTGTCCACAGCTGCCGAGCCGCGCGCCAATGCATCACGCACCGCGTACAGATGGCACAGCGGCACCCAGCCCTCGCCAATGAGGCACTTGTTGCTCACGTCCATGTTGAAGAGGTTCAGCGTGTGATAGATGGCCTTCATCTTGGTGACCATCACCGACCAGAGAGGCAGATTGCGCGAGGCTGCCACGAGCACGCGACTGCGATGATCGGCCGTCTGATTCAGCACCGTCTTCAGATCCTCCAAGCGTATGCGCACATCCTTCAGCATGTCCTCGCGCTCCGCATAGGCACTGGGACAGGGATAGATGGCCGCATGAAAGCCGGCGCACACTTTCTTGATGCGATGCTTCAGCTGATCGCCCTGAAAGAACGCCACGAACACCGTCTTCAGTGTCAGTTTGCCAGTCTCGAGATCCTGGGACATGCCGCTCAGGTCGGCGCGCTTCAGAAAGACATTGCCGTGCGAGATGCGCCACAGCATGCGCTCGAAGGCAAAGAAGCGCTCCAGCTTAATGATGCCCGCCACAAAGCCCAACTGGCCGCGTTGCAGTCCCGCCGCATTGACATCGTCCGTATCGGCCATGCGATGTGCATCCAAGTTGAGCACTTCCTCGTCGGAGAAAAAGTCATACGTGTTCTCCAGCACCTGCTGCAGCTCGGTCATGCCCAGATAGTTTGCATTCAGATTGACTTCGTTCGTTGACAATTCGCGTATTTCGGTCTCGATTGCTTCCAGTTGGGCCTCGAGGTCAATGATTTCGCGTGGGTTCGGCGGCGCCGGATCCTCGTTGAGCGCTGGCAGTGCAATGTTGTCCTTCTGCAGCTCGCACTCAATGTAGCGTGTCTTGCGTTCCAGTTCGTCGCAGCGTCTCACCTCAGTGACGAATTTACGCTGAAAGGCACTAACCTTGTCATTCAACTGAAAATTGTGAACATAAAAGTAAAACGTTTTTAAATGCCTTTTTTCCAACTCTTTCGTGGCCGCATCGGCTCGACTTACATCGCGAAACTGCACGCAGCCGGTCTCGCCCAACTGCGCAACGGACGCATACGCCGCTTCCGGTTGTATAAACATCTGGCACAAGGCCATCTTCTCGCTGCGAAACATGTCACCCATGCTGACGTTGGTGCTGGTGACGCGGCGGCGCTATGTGACTGCACTTCGCGTGCGACCTTTAAAAATGCACATAGAGCAAAAAAGAAAAGGTTGAGCGAAACACCGATAACAAATTGTCGATGCACGTGCATAAAAATCAATTCCGAAACCATAAAACTAATCGGTCTATCGTTGCGCGCTGTGCTCGAATCTGTCAACAAATTGCTGAGCGTCTAGTCAGGTCGCTAATCTGATTTTACTCCATCGAGCGCGGTAAACAACGGGCACTAGATACGCGTACCTACACACACACACAAACACACACTCACATATGCACGCACACACACATGCACCTAAGGTGCCATAAGCATTGCATTGCCAAGTCAAACGCAATCGAACAGTGAACAACGAACGTCGCACGTTGGAAAAAAACAGTCAAAAACGCGCGCATTGGAGCTAATTCAAAAGTTGCAAACTGGAATTTTTTTTCTACTTATCGGAATATAGATACATTAGCAATATAGAATATTAATTTTGCAAGTCTCTTTATCCCATAATCTGTGCTTTCACCCCTTTCAAAGTTGAGCGTTTTATGATATTAATTTTCACTTCTAGCAAAATATCGTTAACCCATAAAACCTGCTTGTGCGATTTCCATAAAATTTTACACAATCTTATTAATTGACCTAATCAAGAAAAAAAATCAAGCAAAAAATTCATACCATGTTCTTTTTTTTGTCATGTTTTTCGCAAACATTACACAAATAAACAAAATCAAATATTTGCGGAAAATAAAATGTGCCAATAAAATATCCGCTGCTTGGATTTTGACATTTTCACGCGTTGCGTTGTATGAAAATTGGCAGTGTTTAGGCCCAACGTTGCATTCGCGCAACACAAAACTTAAAGCATATTTTTTGTTTAAAAAATAAAAAAAAAAATTTTCAAAACTTATTTTTAAATAGTTTAGCATTGCAAAATGCAGCCCACTAAGGGATTTTGATAGGTTTGAAGAATAAGTATTTTTGATTGAATTTCAAAAATTCCCCCAAAAAAACAGTTGACTTTGGATCGAAAAAAACGTATGAATATTTAAATAATTTTGAAATTTGAGTATGGCAGAATCTAAAATGATCAATTCTAATTCAATTCTACCCATTTTCAAGTCTTATGTCTTTATGAATTACTTAATATAGCGAAATTCCCAAACGTTGCGCAAACGCAACGCTCAGGGCTTAATGGGTTAACAAGACTTTCTTCAGATGCCCGTGGAATCTATATTTTTGAATGAATTCCCATAACTTTTCACACGTGGGGTTACAATATTTAAGCAAATAATATAAAAAAAAATTTTATTTCAAAAATGTTCATTTCGGTAGAAAAATGTATATCGAACCTATGGCTAAGTTTTTTTATAAAAATGAACAAAATTGTGATTTTTTGTGGACTATAACTTTTGGGATTCCACAGAATTCCTCGAAAGACTTTTACACTGATTACATGGGACATTCAGCTAAATGATAGTATCAAACTTATCTGCAGAGTCCTGCGTCAGCGTAAATGCGAGCAATTTTTGCATGCCAACTCAAGCACTTTTTGTACTCAGCACTCAGTGAGCAATGATATATTTGTAATTGTTGAGCAAAACTATAACATATGGAAAATAGCAAAGCTGGTATTGAAAGGAATGAATATGTATTTAAATATATAGAATTCAAACGTCTACATATATATTGAATTGATTAACCTATGTTTGTCCGTTAAAATGTCTTTCAGCCATCCTGTCTAATGGAAGGTATTCATAATAACTTTTGAAAAAGTTGAGATTCGAAATTGAAATTTCGTACAAAAACTTTGGAAATCATGAGAACAACATATTGCCTGAAATGGGCGTGGTTTGCCTATTTTTTAAGAGGGTTGCCTTATAAAGATATTTTTTCAAAATATGAACTTTTAAATATTTACCGTCCGTTTATGGATATTTTTGTCTGGAAATAGGTGTTACATGCCTGTTTAACCCCTTATGATGCATAAAAAGTAGTTATTTTAACTTTTAGTGAGCAAAGTGCTATATAAAAGTAAATGAGTAGATACGATTTATTTTTAATTTTTAACTTTTATTAATTTTTTATTAATTTAATTTAATTTAATTTTAAGTTTTAATTTTTTGATTATTTTTTTTTTTAAGAAAGAGTTTACGTACTTTCATAAAAGTGAGCTAAGTGTCTCTAAAGAGGATTTTAATGCATATGACAACAAAATTTTTGCCTATTTTAAGATTGTTAAAAATAAAGTCTGCATGGAGAGTAGGCGTAACCATGGGCGAATTTTTCTCATTTTTGGAATAAATCATTTTCTACTTATGGGAAATCATTATACGAAACTTCAATATTTTATCTTTATTATTTCCAAAGTTGTAACATTTTTCGTTATATGTACATACATTCGAAAACCATAAACCAAGTGCTAAAATTTAAATACACTAAAATACGTGTAATTTTATTTTTAATCTTTTACGAGAATCAATCATCAGAATATTGATTTATTTTTTTGCTTCTGGTTATGCCTATTTCTAAGTCTAAACTTCCGATTGCAGGGTACCAGCTCTTTGTAGGGAAAATTACCAAAAGATTATGCCATACAATTCTCAAAAGAATTCTAAAGAAAATAGCCAACTTTCAGTACTCCAGTATAAAAATTGTAGATTCTAGAGCTCAAATCAGACCATGCGAGCGTTTTTGCCTGTTTTTCCCCAACGTGCGCCGCTCCGTCTTCACAGCGTCGCACAGTGCTTCAAGAGTGGACAAAAATAGAAAAAAAAATTATAGCAGATTTTGACGAAAGTAGTATAATCATAAAGGTAATTGTTTAATTAAACTGGATCCGAAATATTTTATCGATAAATTGTCGTGTTTAGGAGATATAGCTTGTCAAAGTCGGATATAGTTATGTATGTATTGTTACAAAGATTTATGAAGGTGAAAAATGAAATTTAGATGCTTGTATAAAAAAAATTGTAGAAAATATGTTCTTGTACATAGTCCATCAATTTCTTTTAGTACTAAAAAATTACATTGATAGGAGCGGAACTGCTGATCGGTTTTTTTTTTGTTTAGTGTAGATATTTTTTTTACGAATTTTCCAAAAAAAAATTTTTTTTGCATCAATGAAAATGAAAAATAACCAAAATTAAAAAGGCAATTAAAATCGAATGGCGTGACCTGACGTAAATCTTTCTAATGATTTTTTTATATGAATTTTCAGCTCTTAAATTCGCCAAAAAAAAGCGTCTTGCGTCTTTTTGTGCCTTTGGAAAATATTCAATTTTTTCTAAACTACTAATGTTGATTTTTTCACAGAAATCGCTCAAGTTAAAATTGAAACCAACTCAATGCCGCGAATTATGAATGTTCATTTATTACCTACTATTTTATTTTTATTTATAATAGGATACAATAAGTGCAGTAAGAACTAAGTCTTTTAATTACACTTCAATCAGAATTAAATTTATCCAATCAGAATTAAATTATCAGGCATATTATCCCATTTTTTCATTATTATGCAATTTGTTTGCTAAAGTAAGATTTAATGCTAATATTTTCTTGAAAAAAGGAGGAAAGTCTAATTTTTAAGAATAATTTCTATGATACCCTCGCCGTTATAAATCTCCATGTTAAGTTTTGCGGATATCAAACAAAAAAAATTATTTCCTTTAAGAAACTTCACTGCCCTCTTTTCACCCTTTAAAGGTCGAATTTGGAAAAACGCTGCAATACGTATTTCGTTATTGTTTTTTTAGTATATACTTATATACAACATTTTAAAACAATGCGACCAAAAAACAATGTCCATCCATATAAGCTTCACCACTTCCTTTCCCTCCTTTCAAGTTCGACATTTGTAAAACCGCTTCTTTTTTGACGGTTGAATTTTGATCAAATTTCATTAATATAGGTCCAGCGGTTTGGGCTCGGTAGTGATAAAATAATCGGTTATATATTATCGATTTTTTTATCTATATCTTTTTTGGGAAAATAAGCAACGTTTTTTCAGTCAGCAATACAGAATGACTGAGACTGCAAATTTTCAGCGAATTTTAAGTACTCCTTCTATTTTTGCCCCAATTATGTATGGAGCCGAACCACTGTGCGTCGTCTTCGGTTGCGCTGAATGCTAAATATGCCGTTCAGCTCGATCGGTTTATGATAAGATAAGTGCCGCTGAAGCACTGCGGTCCGGGCCATTTGTTGCCTATCGCAATGGAAGTGTTTGCCATATCGGCAGTGCTATTGCTATATCTGATGTTTTCTTGCTACTTATATTTTTATTTTCTGCAGAGCGCCGATTAACCCGTTAAATTCGTCTGTGTGTGTGTGTGTTTGTGCAGCCACTTGAGAGGCAGCCACTTGAGCCATAAATAAATATTTCAAGTAATCTAATTATTAGGCAACGCCACGGGTGTTTCTAATTTGTCACAAATGCTTCAATTAATGTGTGCTTACGGTAAATATGTATTTATGTTCGTAAATTTTACACGACACATGCACGCCGAAGGGCGTTTCACTACATACAGCATATTTGTATGGGTGTGTGTGTGGATTTTGAAGTTGAAATTGTCTATTGTACAGGCAAAGCAGTGTTGCAAGTGTTGCACTCGCTAGTTAAACTTTTAATGCGATAATTGTTCAAGTAAATAATGCAATTTTCGAAAATGTTGTTGCTGCAAATGCAATTAAATTAAATTTGATTAAAAATAAGAGAATAGCGATTAATAGATAATGGAAAATCAATTCAGTTGGGGGAAAATGTATCTTTGATTGGGTTAGGTTAGGTTCGGTTCGAGTGGCAGCCAGCTTTGTGAAAAGCTCAACAAATTGAATGATGACTTGTAATAACGAAATGAACCTGAAAATTGGTTTTTGAACACATAAAGCAGTGTTGATCTACTTAACCCTTTCGCTAGTTTGTTGCCATATGGCAACATGCTACTTTGTGGACGTCTGCATCCTCTATGGTTGCAAGAATACATTTGTTTGTTGGTCTTTAGAATAGTTTGAAGTTTTAGAAAAAATACGAAATTAATAAACTCAATATTTAAATATTTAAAAAAGAGAAGTATACACGTTTTTTTTAATGGTATATCTTGACATAATAAAGGAAGAAAAAGCAGAAAAAATTAGAGAACTTTTTAATTTGACGTTTTCTTTCAATTTAGATACTTTTTTTAATTTTGGCTGAAGTAACTGAAGAAATATTCAAATTTTCGTTATGCGTTAAAAGTTTAAGTAATTATTACAGCCACAACGATGTGGTTGCTCTCATAGAAAAACACTCTAAAATACTAAAATGCAGGGTCCGAGTATAAAAATTAAAAAAATTCTTATTTAATGTTGCTAATATGTATATGAATGACACATCGTATAAGAGATTTGTGAGGAACAAGGAGAAATTTTAAATCGCAAGAGTACATTAACTGCTTGAGAAGGAATAAGGAGGGTACTGTGCTTTGATAGTTTCTATTTGATTTAATTTGTAGTGCCTTAAAATACCAACGTATCTGCCAAATACTTAGTTTGCGAAACAGTTAATATGTTGCGATTTTATTATGAGAAAAGTATTGCTTGGACCAGCTTAGATGTAGTAAAATTTTGAATCACTTTTGCTTCTTAAATCAGCAGAGATTTAATGAAGTTTGGGATCTTTTGAAGAGATCGTTTGCTGCTTGGATCAACTTAGAGATAGTGAAGTTTAGGATCATATTAGGAGAGCTTTTGCTGCTTGGACCAGCTTAGTTGAGTGAAGCTTGGAATCTTATTAACCCTGCATTACTATCGTAAGGGTGGAATCCACCCTGTGAGTTTAATTACTTGATCAAATATAGATTTTTTAACCAAAACCAACATTTGCATATTTCGGAAGGTTTTAGAGTATATTGCATTTGTATAAAGAAAGCAATTGTTTTTATATAAATGTTTTCAAAAGTAATTGGGTGTGTTACACCCACGATAGTAGTAACGTTATAACATTGCTGGGTGCTTAACACCGATTGTTAGTAATGAAGTTTTATTTTTTATAAAATATATGTACATATTTTTATTCACTTTTTGGCGACAATTTTTTAAATTACGTATAGACCATTTACTTAGTAGAAAATCCTTACAAATTACGCTCTTGGATAAGTTAAACAAGTTTTTTTTATGACTTTTTTGATGATATTTCAATTCAATAGTTATCGAATTATTTTAAATTATGTTAAATTTTGCTGATCGTTTTTTCATATTATGACAATTTTGCTAAATTTAAAAATTATAAATGATAGTTAAAAAGTCGAAATAAAAATTTTGAAAATACGAAATGAATTAATTTATTTGAAAATATAAACTAAAATTGTCACAACTTTACTTAAAATTAACTCCAACAAAGATTTATTTCGTCAAAAGTGTCACAATTTGAATTAGGACTATTTTGCATTGAGCTGCAGCGATCAAATAGCATCAAACTTCTCGACAACACAACTAAAAGTAAAACACTATATGTGGCTATGAAAAAGATAGAAAAACAAAAACAACATGCTGAAAATGTGAAATATATATTTCCAAAATCTACAGTAACCCACTCTGCACCTGTTGCTATGAATCAATCAATTCAACATTGCCAGAAATGAACGCAAGCTATGACGACATGTTTGAAAACCTTAAAAAGTAGCAGGTATTGCATTGTTGATTTTTGTTTGAGTTTTTACGCCAAATTTTACATTGGTCCGAAAAAAATTATTAAATAATTATTTATTACTTATTTTTTCAGCTTTCTAAATCACTAAGCCAAAAGAAACATAGCTTAAATATTGTGCAAGATGTGGCTAATTTCCCAATACAACTTTTTATTTCATCTTTTTTTTTCTTGAAATGAGATGCACATAAACAAATGTTTATATTAAATAAATGAATTAACAAACTTAAATACGTTATTTTTGTTTTTACATGTTATGATGTTCTGATTATGAAAAAATTTGATTTTTATTTATTTTACCTCAATGGATAAGTAAAACAGATAATCAAAAGTTTTGGCTGGATTACAGCCATAGTTAGTAATGGCGTTAGTGTAATAGACGATAGTAATGCAGTGTTAAAGCAGTTCTAGTTGTAGTGAAGTTTGGGATCTTATTTAGAGAGCTTTTGCTGCTTGGACCAGCTTAGTTGTAGTAAAGTTTGGGATCTTATTAAAAATCGTTTGCTGCTTAGAGAGCAGTCTTAGTTCTAGTGAAGTTTTGGATCTCATCATGAGACTTTTTCCTAAATGAAGTGGAATTCAAAGGTTAAAATCATAAATGTCTTAAATTGACGAGATATCAAAGAACGCAATTTTTCAAAGCATTCTTTAAAGCAGAGCAAACAACAAATGAGTAGGTCTCACTATCTCGTTTTCTGTACTTCAATATTGAATTTCACTTTTTCCATGTTATGAACTTTGTGTGCGATACATATTTGGTAGGATGGCGTCACACAATGTTCGTGTTGTTGCTTTTGTTACGCTTTATTAGCTTAATTTAGCATTGCAAAGCGTGTCTCTGCGTAACAGATCGTTTTCACTTATATGCGGTGGTATCGGCAACTTCTGATACCAGAATTCATAAGAGAAATTGTGGCAGTTGTGTCATTGGAAACTCGTTCAAGGCGCAGCAGTCCGACAGTGCACTCTATGGCCTTTTACTCTTAATGGCATTAATCCACAGAGTTGTTTGAGTGTCTTTCTGCCCACAGACGATTGCCAATCGTCACATGATCCATCACGTGCCACACCGTCATATATAACATTATCAAATATCAATTAAGATATCGCTTATCGGCTGCTTGGCGCAATTACGATTATCACATGTCAGCAGCTTTCGGCGGGCGTCAAGCGAACGATGACGAAGCGTTCGTTGTAAGTAGCAATGTGTGTAAGTGTGGTGGATGTGGCGTATGTTTATTTACATACATAGATATGCTAAAAATACACAAAAAATTCCACTAAAAGTACACAAATTATTACAAATTTGTTTTTTTGTTTTTCATAATGTGAACTTTTGTAGTTTCTTGTTGTTGCAGGATATTTTCAGTTGAAATTTTCTCAATTTTGCACAAATATTACAATCATTCTTTGTGTGTTTTTCGGCGGCTCTCCTTTTAACAAATTCACTTTTGTATGTAAACAAATCAACTATTCGATTTAGTTGCGTTCAACGAAAAATTGTCAATTCGATTAGTTAGTTGCGGTGTTAATTGGCCATAATGGCGAACGTAAATATTTTCACTTCAGTCACTTACTTTGACGTTTGCAGAGTTTGTTTTGTAAATGTGGCTATCGAGCGCGCGTTCGGAACTTGCTGCGTCGGCGTCAGCGAAACGTCTGATCAGGTCCAACAATTCGATTTGCTACTAATACATTTTCGTGCCGGTAATTGCGAGCAGGCTAATCTCGACAATAATAGAACTCACATTGCAGAATTGGCCTTTATCGGTCGCCTATTAGCGGCGTATCGAACGAATCGAAGCGTCGAGTATTCGTCAACGCTGTGTCGCGGACGCTTCTTCGACTATTCAACGTTCGGACGATTCCAGCTGGCAAAAAGTACCTAATAGAGCGAAAAGTTGATTTGTTTAAAGTGAAATCAATCACTGACAGTGGGCCACTTAAAATGCACTTAAAAACCCCTATTTCCCACACGAGTATCACATGAACACCGCCGACGAGGTTGTGCGACAATAATGACCGCAAGTAGCCATAACAACGGATCATGTGAGACAGCGGGGAGCGACTGCCACTTGAAGGAATGTCGTATTTGACAAAATGCTCAACTGCTCACAAGATCGAACCGTACAATGGAACTTTTATTGACAATAGTTTGAGGTCGTTTTATTGCATAATAAAGATAGTAAATAAATAACAGGTGTGAAGTGTGTTCGAGAGATGCAATTTTTTGCCAATTATTGCTGAAAGACAATGTGTTTGGTAATTAAGATTAAAAGCCATGAAACAACAGCAAAACACTTGAACCAAGTAATGGAATTATAAGCTATTTAAATAGTTTTACTAATTTCAGTGAAATTTTATAAGGAAATTTGATAAAACGGACTTAATACTAAACTTTTAATTGATGCAATGTTTGGAAAAGGCAAGCAAGCGCAGCATTTGGACAGAAATCTATTCATTGTATTAAAACTTGAGCGTTTCCTAGTCTCAACCTGACCTCAAGAGTTTATTTATGAAAACTATATTTGAAAAAAATTACTATGAAGGAAAGGTCATACAAATAAATGAAATATATCAATGCATTTCTTTTCGCACGGAGAATCCAACTTGGTAATAATTTTTTTTTTTTAATTTCTATGAAAAAATTAAAAAATTAAAAAAAATAATCGTTTTTATTTATTTTTTATTTATTTTAAAAATCCTTTAATAACAATTGTTTATGATTTTTTTCATATTAGTCCACAAATAACAAATAATGGAAAAATTAAAAAATAAAAAAAATAATCTTTTTTAATTTTTTATTATTTTATTTATTTAAAAAATCTTTTAATAACAATTATTTAAGATTTTTTTCATATTAGGGCACAAATAACAAATAATGAAAAAATTAAAAAATAAATAATAATCTTTTTCATTTATTTTTTATTTGTTTTTTTATTTATTTTAAAAATTCTCTAATAACAATTACTTATGATTTTTTTCATATTAGTCCACAAATAACATTTTTTTCGATTGTTATTTTAGTTGTCCTATGATAACAATTATTGGTAACTTTTATTTATTTATAAAAGTCATCAATAAAAATCAGTCAGTGACTTTTATTTTTTAAGTCATCAATAAAAATCAGTAAGTGTCACTGAATGATTTTTATTGATGACTTTTATAAATAAAAGTCACTGAATGATTTTTATTGATGACTTAAAAAATAAAAGTCAATGACTGATTTTTATTGATGACTTTTATAAATAAAAGACTTTTATAAATAAAAGACTTTTATAAATAAAAGTCACTGACTGATTTTTTTTGATGACTTTTATTTATTTCAGTCTGTGACGTCACTGACTGATTTTTTTTGATGACTTTTATTTATTTCAGTCTGTGACTTTTATTTTTAAAGTCATCAATGAAAATCAGTAAGTGGCTTTTATTTTTTAAGTCATGAATAAAAATCATCAAGTGACTTTTATTTTTTAAGTCGCAATATAAAAATAATTTTCATTATTGCATGCAAAAGTTATGATTCTTACAGAAAATAGAATTGTCAAGTTAGGTCTTGATGAGTCGATCAAAAATATATGTATATACATTTCGATATTTAATGAATCCAGTATTGCGAATAATGAAAATTACTTTTATATTTCGACTTAAAGAATAAAAGTCACTGAATGATTTTTATTTTTGACGTTTTTAACCCTTTCGCTACAGGTTTTTACTGAGGAAAGTTAAAATTTTAAATTTTACGTCTTATGCTTCTATGTGGTTATATTAGCAACATTCCATAAGAAGGTTTTTAATTTTTATACTCGGACCATGTATTTTAGAGCGTTTTTCTATGAGAGAAACCACATCGTTGTGGCTGTAATAATTACTTAAACAAAGAAATTTTTACGCATAACGAAACTTTGAATATTTCTTCATTTACTTCTGCCAAAATTAAAAAAAATGTATCTAAATTGAAAGAAAACGTCAAATTAAAAAGTTCTCTAATTTTTTCTGCTTCTTCTTCCTTTACTATCAGGTGTACAACTTTGCTTCCGCCGTTTTTTTCCAAAATTAAAAGCTTTATTGCGAAAAAGTGCTTACAGATGTATTATTCAAAGTATTGTCCGTCGCTAGCGACAACTTTCTCCCATCTTTCCGGCAATTTTCGGATCCCGGCTCGAGAAAAGGAGTCCTCTTTTGACGCTATCCATGAAGCAATTCATTTTTCCAATTCTTCGAAGGATTGAAAATGTTGATCTGCCAGGCCGTGTGCCATCGAACGGAATAGGTGGAAGTCAGAAGGGGCGACATCTGGGGAATACGGCGGGTGGGGCAAGACTTCCCATTTCAGCGTTTCCAGGTACTTTTTGACCACTTTTGCGACGTGAGGCCGAGCATTGTCGTGTTGGAGGATGACTTTGTCATGTCGCTCTTGATATTGTGGCCGCTTTTCTTTTAGCGCGCGACTAAGGCGCATCAGTTGCGTTCGGTAGCGATCTCCTGTGATGGTTTCACCCGGTTTTAAGAGCTCGTTGTTCGTCTTTGAAGGTTTTTTCTCTTCCACCACCATGTTTGTCTTCGACATCGAAATCACCATTTTTAAAACGTTGAAACCACTCCCGACACGTTCTTTCACTCAGAGCAGCATCACCGTAAGTTTCTGAGAGCATTCGATGAGCTTCAGCTGCATTTTTTTTGCGAATTGTAACAGAAAAGTAAAACTTCCCGCAAATGGCGAGAATTGGGCACATAAACGGACATTTTCGAGCGTGAATAATACGAAAACAAGAACAACTGTCACTGAAACGGCGATGACAATTCGTTAGGCACTGTCCACACTCACTTTAAAGGCATTACCATCTATGTATTTAAACCAGCCTCAGCCGGTACAGCCACCTATCGGAAAACGGCGGAAGCAAAGTTGTACACCTGATATGTCGAGATATACCATTAAAAAACGTGTATACTTCTCTTCTTTAAACTTAAATATTCAGTTTTTGAATTTAGTATTTTTCATAAAACTTCAAACTATTCTAAAGATCAACAAAAAAATGTATCCTTGCAACCATAGAGGATGCAGACGTCCACAAAGTAGCATGTTGCCATATTGCAACAAAATAGCGAACGAAACAAAAATCATCAATAAAGCTAAAATAAAAATGGAAAAAACTGGTATTTGCGGACTAATAAGAAAAAAATCAAAAAGTAACTGTTATTTGTTGAGTCATTAAATAAACGCAAAAAAATAACTCTTAAACATTGATTTTTATAATAAAACATATGTATAGCTGTTACAGTCCCTGCTCAAGAGATATCTGAGTAGATCATGTGATGCTAAGAAATCAAGCTGAATGAATTGCTTAGAGATCATCAATATGTCGAATGCTTGAGCGCTCTTTACTCTTCAAGACTACGCGACCATCAACGAAATCATAGTAGATCCTGTTGGTACCACAAGCCAAGCTAAATAGAATAGTACAGAGACCATCAATATAACTTATACTGAACTGGTGATCTTATATAGTACATAGTTCACTCAGAAATGGAACCAAAGTGTTCTAAATGATATGGAAAATTATGTGTTCGCTCGAGATTTATGAGTATGAAAACCTTTTAATTTTTTAATTTACCTTTTAACACTAAAATGCCCAAGGGAGTCATTTTGACTAAATTGAGGTCTTTTATTGTAAATAACTTTTGTTGCATCGCTTTCTAAAAAAATATCTTACGTGACTTTTATTATTTTTTAGAGCTAAATGGAATAAATAAATAAAAAATATTAAAAAAAAATTATTTACCCCAATTTTGCAAAATTTACCTTAAATGCCCAAAGGTAGTCATTTTGACTACCTATATACAATTTTCAGCAAATCTTACTGATAAATAGACAAATATGCATCTTCAATTGCGAACTATGCAAATTTCAAATAATTGCAAATATTAAAAAAAAATATCATAGTAGGCTGTGACAATTCCCAAGTTTTTCAATCAAAAATTCACTCACAAAATTCATTCACAAATTCTAAATTCCAAGTTTCATTCCATTTTATCCCATTGATGTGTAAAGTACGCCATTATATTTTAGTGAATTTTCTTTGTAAACCATAAAAAATAAAAATGAAGTACTTATTTTAATTTAATCTAATGTGCATTTATTCATATTTGCTACTTGGAAACCAATAAAATTAAAAAAAAAGTCAGTAAACAATATGGTAGTCAAAATGACTACCTATGGGCATTCTAGTGTTAAATGATAATTTTAATAATTATAATGAAATTTGCAATATCATTCAGTCCTACTCTCATCAGATTATATATAATAGATTGGGTGTAGTCAGAAACAGTGTTTAGTTGTGTTATGTCTCATCGTCTCCATTTCTCCCAATGACGTTCTAGAAAATACTTCTGAAGAATCACATCTACCTCTTCTACCTGAGTACTGCATTTTGCTACTAAACCCAAAACCCATTTGAAGAAAATAGAACAACAAATCATGAATGATAAACTGATAGTTAGTGTAGTCGACTTCAAGTGGAGTTTAACGAATCATATGAATTGAAGTGCATGAAAAACCCAGTATTATAATTATGTCACATGCTAACAAAACGTCTCCAAATATTTCAAAGCTTCGACGAATAGATAAAAGAGAACAACAAGTCATGAATGATAAACTGAATAGCTTCACTAATTCCTCAACTCCAAGTGGAGTTTAATAAATTGAATCAATTTCAATGCATAAAAATCCCAGTTGTGTCATATACTACCAACAAGTTTTGAATGCAGCCATAAGTAGTGAAAAGGTGGATAAAGTTGAATTGTCTTAAATCTAGAATTATACGGAACTACGTAGCAGAGTATTCACAAAAAATTCTTCATGCTAGTCAAAGAGGATCTCGGCATTCTCACAGTATACCAGATTGATCATGGTTCAGGTTAGGTTAGATTTAGAAGGCTTATTATACCAAGAAATTAGACCGTTATGATACTATATGCAGTTTTGTATATTTTTCAATAAAATGGGCATTTCTTTCAAACCCAAGCGAGTCGTAAAACTAAAAAAAAGCCCCAACCTGGAGAGTTCAATCAAGGCTTACACAAAAGTTTAGTATTAGTCGCGGTGCTTAATGGCCTTCAAATTATTAAAATATCTTTTAATTTTCAGCTGATCTATGAAGAGTGATATATAGTGTAGCCATTGGCTTCTAACATTTCAACTTATTTAACTGGTCCTAAAAAAAATGGACATATTAAAAAAGTTATTTCCAGGTGCCTCTGGTTTGGGGGCTCAAAGAGATGAGAGGCCGTCTTGGTCCTTCCTCCGGAGATACGGCCTCGCTCTTTGTCGTTGACCTCCAACAGCCGCACAGTGCTTCGGGTCCATACAAAGTTGGGGCAAAAATAAAAGAAGTACTCAAAATTCGCTGAAAATTTGCAGTCTAAATCTTTTTAGGCTGCTGACTTCAAAAATATTGTTTGTTTGAAAACAAAAAGATATGGTTTAAAAAAAATTAAACATATTTAACCGATTATTTTATTACCAACCAGCCCAAACCGCTGGAGCTATAATAATTAAATTTAATCAACATTTATTTTTTTTTAATTTAACCGTTAAAAATGTGCAATTTTAAAAACGTCGACCTAGAGGTGGAGGGGGGGAAAGGGGGTGGTGAAGCTTATATGGACGGACATTGTCCCAATTTTAACGATTTCTGTGAAAAAATCATACATCAGTAGTTTAAAAAAAATAGAATATTTTCCAAAGGCGCAAAAAGACGCAAAAATTTGTTGGGGATTTAGGAGAAGTATTTAGGTCCTTTTAAAAATTCGATTTTCGATATTCGATTTTAACTGTCTTCCCAAATTTGAATATTTTTCATTTTCATGAATGAAAAAATATTTTGAAAATCCTTAAAAAAAAATTATTTACCTATGCTTAACAAAAAACCAATCAATGGTCCCGTTTTTTAAATGTAGTTTTAATATTAAAATTAATTGGTGGTCTATCTACAACATTAGGTTCATTTTCTATAATTTTTTTTCAATTTAATTTTTCACCTTTATAAATATTTTTTTTTAATATATCCGATTTTGACAAGGTATATCTCCTAATTTTGCGATAAAATATTTTGGATCAAGCTTAATTAAACAATTACCTTTAACATGATACTACTTTTGTCAATATCCGCGTTATTTTTTTCTTATTTTTATCTACTCTCTCTCTCTCTCTCGAAGCACTGTGTGCCGTATCGAATACAGGTCAAACTTAGTAACCAGCAATTTTTTATTATAAATAATTTTTATGACACTGCAATCTAAAAAAGACTTCCTTGTCCTTTTTAATGCTAATTTTTAATGCTAAATTAACAAAAAAAAGTAAAAGTAAAAAACTTATCAAATAATATGGAAGTCAAAATGACTCGATTTAGGCATTTTTGGTGTTAAGAAGAATTCTGCTTTGCTGAATGTCGGAATGGATTTTCGCTACCGAATTCCTTCACTGTATTCAACAATTGTAAACACCTCACTCAGCACATCTCTTTTGGCTGCACAAACTCGTATTCACTTAATGCCAATCACCCAACACAATCATCACCAACTCTCCAGTGCAATGTTCAGAGTGCACTTAACTTTTACTTCTTCGCTGTGTGCGTGTGTGTGCACTTCTTCTGGGACGAAAGAGTGCGATAGATGAGGGGTTTTTGCAAACTTTGTAAAAGTGCGATTGCATCCTTGGCGAACATTAGCCACAAGCAAACAACTAAGCACGCAAGCTGAGCTGTGTATTCCCCGATTCTTCGTTTCGCGCACTCAGCATTATTTTGGCCCCATACTCGCCGTTTGCAGCATACATAGCTACGCATTGCTGTATTTATGTGAGTATGTATGTACACACATATGTACATATATGCAGTTAGCTTGAAGGTGAAAACCTTTCCGCCTTCAATTTATCGCATATTTTTCGCTGAATATGCCACTTTTTCTCCTCCAACTCAATGCAACTACATAAGTACATACATACATAGATACATACATGTACGTTCCCATGTCCATATAGTATGTATATATGTATGTATTCGCATGTGGCTAAAAGTATTTGTTAGTTGCGCTGGTTAGTGCTGGTGTCTACACATTTTCGTCGTTTCGTTCGGTGTGTTCATGTGTATGAATGTATGTGTGCTTGTATGTTCATACTTATGTATAAGTACACAAGTTTGTATTTTGGTTGTGGGCGACTATCAGCGCTGGTTATTACAGTTATCACCTATGGGCTCTCAGCACGAAACTCTCATCGCAGTGTTGTTTTGGTTTAGTTGCAATTGTTGGCTGCACTTGGTCCAATAACGTGGCTAATACACATCTCTGAAACATACGAAAAACGGGGAAAGTAACACGAAAGTAGATTTACGGCAAATGTAATGAAATTAAATTTGAACACCAAATTAGGTCATTAAATGTGTGTTGGGAGTTGGTTTTTTTTCGTTTTATTCTAGCAATGCTGGCGAAGTTTGAACAAAATTTAAGATTACAATTTAATTTATTTTTAACCCTCCATTACTATCGTCAGGGTGGAATCCACCCTGTGAGTTTAATTTCTTAGTAAAATATAGATTTTTTAACCAAAACCAACATAAAGTTATAATGTAATCCACATTTGCATATTTCTGAAGGTTTTAGAGTACATTGCAGTTGCATAAATAAAGCTGATGCTTTTATACAATTGTTTTAAAAAGTATCTGGGTGTATTACACCCACGTTAGTAGTGGCGTTATAAAATTGCTGGATGCTTAACACCGATTGTTAGTAATGAAGTTGTATTTTTTATAAAATATATGTACATATTTTTATTCACTTTTTGGCGACAATTTTTTAAATTACGTATAGACCATTTACTTAGAAGAAAATCCTTAAAAATTATGCTCTAGGATCAGTAACAAAATTTTTATAACATTAAAAGCTCATGGCTAGCTATCTTAACGGCCGAGTTCAGCAAGTCAAAGGATTGAATTCCTCGTCGCAGTTTAAATCCATTTCGGCCGGCGTATCCCAGGGGTCTGTCCTTGGTCCTCTTCTGTTCAGTCTTTTTGTAAATGATGTTTCTTCTGTTTGTAATTATGTTCACGTTCATGCCTATGCTGATGACATCCAATTATATTTGTCTAGTCGTGTTGGTCTAGTTGAAGATTTGTGCTATAAAGTTAATTGTGATTTGTCTGCTATTGTGAATTGGGCGAAGAATAATGGCTTATCACTGAATGCCACTAAGTCATACGTAATGCCAATTTGTAACAAAGTGATCCATACCGATAATATCGAAAAGCTGTGGCTTGGTTCAACTGCTTTAAAGCTCACTGACAAAATAAAAAATTTAGGATTTATTGTAAATTCAACATTGACCTGTGCTGACCATGTTAATAAAGTTGTGAGTAACGTATATGCTGTATTGCGTAAGTTAAGAACTTCTGCCGCGTTCACGCCTTTGGAAACCAGGCGTATGTTAGCTATGCAGCTTGTTCTGCCCCATATAACTTACTTTGAGTTAGTGTATAGTAAACTTGACTCAAGATCGGCACACAAGATTAATGTAGTTTTTAATAATGTTACGCGGTACGTATATGGGATCCAAAAGTATGATCATATCTCGCTGTGGAGAAACAAAGTTCTTGGATGTAGCATTATGAACTACCTAGCTGCTAGAAACTGTATATTTCTATACAAATTAGTCTTATGGAAAACTCCACGTTATCTATATGACAAGGTCCACCTGTCCAAGTCACAGAGGCATCACAGCCTGATTATAGCAAGACATACTTTGTTAGCTGTAGCTAATCGTCTATTTTTCGTTAACGCTGTGAGACTGTGGAACTCAATTCCTGAGATGACTAAAGCCAGACTGAATCGAAGCAACTACAAAATACTTATACTAGACCATTTTAAAGAACTGGGGTAAATAATGCGACCAATAATTACAGACTACATGACTATTTACTGTTTTCGTTTCTTCTTTACTCTTTCTATACTTCTATACTTCTTCTTCTTCTTCTACTTCTATACTTTCTACTTTCTATAAGCATATATTAGTTTTAAGTTTAATAATTGTAATTGTATTTATATTGTAAGCATATTGTATTACCAAAGTTTAATTTAATGTGTGGATGTACTCATAAAAGATCCATGATCTTAAGTTGTACAAATAATTCAATAAATAAATAAATAAATAAATAAATAAAATTAAATTTTTTATATCTTAAACTAATAAAGTTAGAAGAACGAAATTCAAGGATGTAGTAGTGTACATATTAGTCCTTAAGATATATTAAAAAAAAAAAAAACTATTGGAAATTTCCACGGATATTCAAGGATAAAGTTTAGTTTAAAGTTAAAAGGACATTTTCAATACCTATTCGTCCTTTTGCACCGAAACATTAAATTTTCTAAGATTCCAAGGATTTTTCTCTTTCATTTGATACCAATGTTGTTATTCTTCAATGCGCTCAATTTTTAAAATAATTCCTTGAAATAAACATATCCTTGAAATTTCAAAGTCCTTTAAAAAAAATCCTGACGTCAGAGAGAAAAACAAAAAAACAAAGTTTTACTACATTTGGCTCCTAGTTTCGCGAGTATATCGATTTTTTCGTGTGTTTGTAAATTTTTTGATTTTTGTCGCACGGTCTAACCTTTAAAAGTAGCACGTATATTGTTGATTTTCAGTGACGTTTTTACGCAAAACTTTACCTCGGTCAGAAAAAATTATTAAATAATTATTTATTACTTATTTTTTCAGCTTTCTGAATCACTAAGCCCAAGAAGCATATCTTAAATATTATGCAAGTTGTGGTCATTTTTCCAATGCAACATTTTATTTCATCTTTCTTTTTTTTTAAATGAAGTGTACATAAACAAATGTTTTTATTAAATAAATGAATTAACAAAATTATGAAAAAATTTGGTTTTTGTTTATTTTACCTCCATGGATAAGTAAAACAGATAATAAAAAGTTGTGGGTGGATTACACCAATAGTTAGTAATGGCGTTAGTGTAATAGGCGATAGTAATGGAGGGTTACAGAAAATATAAGATAATACAATAATCAGATGAAATTTAATGTATTTTATGGCAATAAAAAATGTATAAAATTTGTTTTTAATGCACTTCAATTATTGAAGTCATTCAATCATTTCAGTTATTGAAGTTGATTTTAATGAGTATTTTCCTTTTCCCGTTCCAAACATGTCTTAAATTCGAAATCCTTCTTAGCACGTCTTAGTACGCTTTCTATTGGTTTTCTCGAACAAAAATAGCTTTTTATTTATTTTTATTTATTTCTAAAGAAAATATAATAATAATAATACCAATAATACCAATAATAATAATAAATATTAGAAAATATAAGGCAATATAATAATCAGAGGAAATTTAATGTATTTTATGGAAATACAAAATTTTTTTAAATTTACTTTTAATTTCCATTTCAATCCTTCTGCAGTTGATTTTAATGAGTATTTTCCCTTTCCCGTTCCAAACATGTCTTAAATACCAATTCCTTCTTAGCACTTTCTGTTGGTTTCACAATTGTTTTCTCGAATAATAATAGCTTTTTATTTATTTTTATTTTTTCTAAAGAAAATATAAGGTAATACGATAATCAGAGGAAGTTTTAATGTTTTTTATGGCAATACAAAATTTATAAAATTTTCTTTTAATGCACTTCAATTATTAAAGTCCTTCTGCAGTTGATTTTAATGAGTATTTTCCTTTTCCCGTTCCAAACATGTCTTAAATTTGAAAACCTTCTTAGCACGTCTTAGCACGTCTTAGCACGCTTTCAATTGGTTTCACAATGGTTTTCTCGAACAAAAATCGCTTCCACACCTCAAACCAACCACCAGTTGTATGTTGAAGGCAACAACAAAAACAAAGCATTGCAAATTGAAGCCACCAAAGTGCAACAATTGCCATTAAAAGTAAAACTGCAGTCCCAGCAACAGGTCTCGCCGTTACCTAAATAGCATCGAGCAGCTTCCACTTGAACGAACTTCATTGGCAATTAAACACGTACACGATTCCATTGTTTTTATACATTCGCCATTAAACATTTAAAATCATTGAGACATAAATGCCACCTACAGATCGACCATCAAAAGCTAAAGCATTTAAAAGTAGCAAAACAAAACAAGACAATTTAAAATAAATAACACAAACACACACACACATACATACAAATGCACTCGCCCACTACAACTGCTCATTCCTTATGGTCGCTGAAAACCAATAATGGCGTCCGCAGCCGGTATACGGGTCGTATGAGTACTCGCACTCGCGCGTTGTGTCAGCAAGAAAAAAACAACCAGGCAGCAATGAGCGAAAGGAAGAAAGCGAACAAGCAATCGGCACACATATCCATATTCGGCTCATGCCGTTTCTTGCACGCTGACACAGCGCAATGGCTTATTCGGCAAAAAACAATAGAATTTAAATGATTTTAATGTGGTAGTTCAATTTTATGGCCACGCCCCAGTCGGTGTATCGTTGCTGCTGCAGCAGCAGCTGCTGGCTTTTGCTGTTAGCGTCCATGGCAATGGAAATGGACAGCAGTAACTGTCACTGCTGTCGCTGTTGCTGTTGCGCTGTGTTGACGATTTTGCTGTGTTGCCGCACGGCTGGGCTGTAAGTTTGAAGTGTCACGAGTATGCGATGCCGGGGAGCAATCGCATGAATGCGGCATGGCATCATAACAATAACAATAATAATAATTGTCAATTGCCGCATTTGTATGTACATAACACGCATATAGTGTTGTATACATAATGTACATACAATGTATGTGTAGGTGTGGTAGAATCGAGCTGTCGCTTGTATTTTATTAATTTGAGTTTTTTCCGTTTCAACAGTTTGTGTGTTTGTTTGTATGGGCGAGTATGTAGGCAGTGCGCTGCACTGAGCGACAGGTGACATCGATGTCGAAGGCGCTGTCAATATGCGCCAATCTTGCGTTATTGCTGAATTTATGCTTTATTGCATTAATTTTACAATTTCCTTTGCTACAACTGTTGCCAATTGCTCAATTGAAAAAAATCCACGTTTTTTAAATAAAATAATAAAAACCCAAAATATGACAAATGAGTGGCCACTTATTCTACATAAGAATGATGTTGCTAAGTTATTTGTTAGTTGATTGATAGTCGGTTTAAGCGAAGTTAAAGTCGGTATTGATTGTCAAAGAGAATCTCCTCTTAGTCTCCTTTTCTAATTTATAATGAAGGGATTCTCGCTTAGTGTATCTGAATCTCGAAATTGAAAGATTGAGTTGTGCTTAAGATGTAATGGACACGTTTCTTGCAGACTAAAGTAAAAAAAATTCAGCATAATTTTATTCAAACTTAATTCAAACTGAGATCTATATACATTTAATTGTTTGTCCGGACTGACCGACTGACCAAACCGCTGAAGCTACAAACATGAAATTCAAATAGTAGATACTTCTTGAAAAAAGAACCTTCGCTAAGACGGAATTTTTTGGAATTCGGGGTCTAAAAGAGCAAAACATGGGTTAAGATTTTGTATAAGGAATGTTGATTTAATGGACCTAATGATTTCAAAGTTGGTGAAAATGCTTAAAATCAAAAATAGTTCGATACAAATTTTTAATTTTTTCGAAAATCAATATTTAACAGGTTCAACAATGGGTTAAGGAGCGTATTCGGGAAGACTACGAAAAACCCATGAACTGAGGTCTATTGACCTTAAAGTTGGTGAAAACGCTTGAAATCAAAAATAATTTGACACGTGTTTCTCATTTTATTGAAAATCAAAACTTAAAGGGGTGACCCAAGGGTTAAAAGTTTGTATGAAGAAATATGATTTTTTTACGTCTCTTAACGTCAAACTTGATGAAAGTACTCTTAGTGAGAAATAATTTAATTTTTTCGAAAATTAAAATTTAACGGGGTCAAAAATGGGTTAAAAGTTTGTATGAAGAAAGATTTTATGGGCCTTCTGACTTTAAAAAAAGAAGAAAGTACTCTAGTGAGAAATAATTAGACACGCGTTTTTCACTCTTTTGAAAATAAAAGTTTTAAAAAATTAAAAACACGTGTCGAATGTTTTTAATTTTTTCGAAAATCGAAATCTAACGGGGTCAACGACGGGTTAAGAGCTTGTATGGAGAAACTGTGAAAAACATGAATGGGCCTATTGACTTCAAACTTGGTGGAAGTAATCTTATTGAGAAATAATTTCATTTTTTCGAAAATTAAAATCTAACGGGGTCAACAATGGGTTAAAAGTTTGTATGGAGAAACAATATTTTATGGGCCTTCTGACTTTGAACTTGGCGAATGTACTCTTAGTGAAAAATAATTCGACACGTGTTTTTAATTTTTTCGAAAATCAAAATCTGATGAGTTCAATGACGGGTTAAAAGTGTGTATGGAGAAACTGTGAAAAACATTAATGGGACTATTGACTTCAATCTTGGTGAAAGTACTCTTAGTGAGAAATAATTTAATTTTTTCGAAAATTAAAATCTAACGGGGTCAACAATGGGTTACAAGTTTATATGGAGAAACATGAGTTTATGGGCCTTTTGACTTTAGACTTGGTGAAAGTACTTTTAGTGAGAAATAATTAAACATTTTTTTTTTAATTTTTCGAAAATCTAAATCTAACGGGGTCAACGACGGGTTAAGAGTTTGTATGGAGAAACTGTGAAAAAACATTAATGGGCCTATTGACTTCAAACTTGGTGTAAGTACTCTTAGTGAGAAATAATTTAATTTTTTCGAAAATTAAAATTTAACGGGGTCAACAATGGGTTAAAAGTTTGTATGAAGAAACAGAATTTTATGGGCCTTTTGACTTTAAACTTGGCGAAAGTACTCTTAGTGAAAAATAATTCGACACGTGTTTTTAATTTTTTCAAAAACTAAAATCTGACGAGTTCAACGACGGGTTAAGAGTTTGTATGGAGAAACTGTGAAAAAACATGAATAAATGGGCCTCTTTACTTCAAACTTGATGCAAGTACTTTTAGTGAGAATTAATTTCATTTCTTCGAAAACTAAAATATAACGGCGTCAACAATGGGTTACAAGTTTTTGTGGAGAAACAAGATTTTATGGGCCTTCTGACTTTAAACTTGGTGAAAGTGCTCTTAGGAAGAAAGAATAAGACACGCGTTTTTTACTCTTTTAAAAATAAAAATCTGACGGGGTCAACAATGGGTTAAGAGTTTGTATGGGGAAGCATGACTTCATTCATGACTCCACTTTGATTTCAAATGTTGGTAAAGCACTTCAAATGAGAAATAATTAGATAAGTATTTTTTCATAAAAATCTGACAGGATCAACAAAGGGTTAAGAAGAACTTGATTTATTGCACCCATTTACTTTGAACTTGCAAAAGCAAAGCCGCGGAGCCCTGCTAGTTCTATATGATTTTGAAGTCAGGCTGGATTTCACCATTCAATTTCATTAGTTAGTTAGTCATATTTAGTTAGTTAATTAGTTAATTAAGTTAGTATGTTAGTTAGTTAATTAGTTAGTTTGTTAGTAAGTATGTAAATATTGACTTAAGACTCAACAACAATTTAAACGCTGCTACTTGTACCTTATTTTCAACCACTGCCAATCAGAATAGCAACATTTTGCAATTTTTATTCCCAGCAAGAATTTTGCATCCCACACTTAAGTATGTGCACTGAAATTACGCTAAATGAAAATTGTGTAAATATTTGCAGGTAATGTTCGAAAGCAAATGCTGCCTGCCGCCAGGCATCTGCAACGCTGCCAACAACGAATACACCGGTGCGGCAGGCAAAGTCCGTCAGCAGCAACGGCCAGGCCGACTATTTAAGCATATTTTGCTAAGAAATTTCGTTGTGTGCAAACATTTGAAGTTTATAGACGAACATGCTGACAATGTTACGCAGCTCAGCAAACCGGTAACGTTGGCAGCTCGGCCGGTAGCTGCGCAATTGCAGAAATAGCACCGCGATTGCATTGAGCGAGCGCCACAAGCAGTCGTGCTGAAGCGTATATTTTGTGTGTGTGTGTGTGTGTCTGTTTGTGTGTATGTGTGTATGTGTGTATGGGAAGGGTTAAGTTTGTTTAGCGTGGCAGTGCATGCCAACATGTGGAAATGTCTGAGATGTCTGCACAAATATGAAAGCAGCATACAAGGACATTCCGGCGTGTGGCTTGAACAAACGCTGGCAGGTACGAAAATATGAGACTGATGAGATGAATTTGAATTTCAGCATCGTACAATTATGTTGCGGCAGACGGCAGCAATCTGATACAATGCTGAGACAAATACGCTGGTTGTAAGTATCAAATAGTTTATGTGGTGTGTGGGATATGTTTTTGTGTATAGAAACTCGAACATGAGCGCATGTGACATATGCTCAGTAAAATGTTGCATTATTCGTCATATTTTATTGTATTTCAAGTTGCCAACTAATAAAAAACATTGCGCATACCGAGGAATAAAATGGAATATTAAAACGTTAGTTGTTGTTTTTTTTTCAGCCAGTCAACAAAGTAATTTTTGTCCCCTTATTCAATTCGCTTTGGAGCGCATGGCCTCAAAAAGGCTTTTCCATCTGACTCGATTTGAAACTGTTGTGTTCGCATTGTCCGCTCATGTTGACTGCAGCTACTTTGCTTAGAATCTACCTTCTTCTGGTGTTTATCGGTCATAGGCAATTTCTGCTCCTTTGGGGGTTCCAGTGAATTGCCATTCTTGTGATGTAGGTTGGTGGTTTCTCATCAAGTGACCTGACTTGAGGCATTTTCTTCGATTTAACTGTTAGAGTGAAGGATTTTTACTCGTCTGTTTTCAGAGCTTATCATAACTGGCCAAAAGAAACCGTTAAGCGATTTCGGATTGGTGCAACCCTTGTGCTCAAAATCTTCTTCTTCATCTCATCAAACTAAGTGATCGCAATGCTTGATTGACTACATGATTCCAACAGAGGTATGGTGCTTCTTCTAGCCGCAGCTTAGTTGCCGCTTTATGTATTCGATTTGTTGGAGCATCAAAGTCAGAGGCGGATTCAGAAAAATATTTGGCGGGAGGGGGGTTTCAAAAAGTAATTTTTTAATATTCATAAAATGCCTTTTAATTTGTATGCAGTTGTAAAGTCGACCCTAATATTTCGGGGGGGGCGGGGCGTTTAACCCCAAAACCCCTTGAATCCACCACTGATTAAAGTCCACACAAACCAAACCAGAGCAGTTTATGGACTTTAAGGAGTTGTGCTATGTCTTTAGGCAACTGATACAGTTCGTTCTTTATTTGGTTGCAGAATCTTTACAGAGAAAAAAGAGTCGACAGTTCTCTTCTAACAAGCCTTACCAGGTCAGTTTCAAGTTTCTGGTCTACGAAGAAACTCGGATAGAATTATTAAATTTAGTAGTTAATCAGTTATTGTGGCGATTAAAAACGAAGCCAACGGACCCAATAGCAATCAGTGTCTTGATGCCATTTTGACTTAACATTTTTGCGTCAATTTTGAATTTACAAGCAATTTTGAATTTATGTCATTCGACATTCGAACGAATGTCGTTCGCCAATCGTTTTCCCGTTATTGTGTAAAATATAAAAAAAAAGAAAAAAATTGCATCCAATTGAATGGTTACATTTTCGTGATGAATCTCCTCGAAGCAAAAAATTTCACTGGTTCGCAAAGGAGTTACCCTTTCGACCCCGAATTTTACTCTGTTATTTTATTACTTTTTGGTATTTAAATCATTAAACACTTACCTAAGAAGTGTGCACACGACATTTGAAGTCGCCATGCCTCTTTCTTAGAGTTCTAGAGCTAGTTTACTTTTGAACAATTTTAGCTTAAAACGGGTTAAATAAATTTTGTATCAATATTTTTTAATTAAAAAAAATTCTTGAATATTTAGGGAAAAATACAAAATTATCAGTTTTTGATTTTATTTAACCATTATTAAAGAAAAAGTGTTCTGATCAAACGCGCCCAATTCGTAGACTTCAATTAGAACACAAACTTTCTCTGATATTGCTGCAAATAATTGGAAATTATTTTGGGGATAACAGTACAATTTTTTTAATTTGCTTTGAATTCACTTCTAAAAATATTAACTTGTTGGTGCCTTCTTAAATTAAACCCATAAATCAATCGTAGCTTTTGCTATAAGATGACAAATAGGTGAAGTTGCTCTCAGGCAAGTTTGGGGTCGATAGGGATAATACTTATAAATGTCATTATCTCTTGGGGTCCATTGGGTTTTTCTTAAAAAGAAATGCATTTTTTGCCAGTTCAATGTTAGATTGAATTCTCTAAAATTTATAGGATTTTTGTGTACAATAGTTTGTGAACCATTTCGGAATGAAGTTTAATTTTGAAAACCAAAATACGCTTAGAAATGTAAAAATGTTCCCAAGCTATAAAAATTGGATCTAAAAAATTATGTTGCATACTAACAAATTCTGAAATCACCCTTTTAGCCGGCGCTTATAAATCAAATAAATATTTTGCATGGGTCATGCGATCTGATTAATTCTGTTGAGAGATCTTAAAAAATTGATGGGATGTATTATCCCAGTAGCCACAAAAGGGCAGATTAAGATCTGTTCAAGCTTTTAATAGTTTAACGTTGTCCAAGGGAGTCAAAATGACTTCATTGAGGTCCCTTTTTATTTTATTGAATCGCTTTCGGAAAGAAACTTTTCCTTGACTTTGACTATGTTTTGAAAACAAATAAAAAATATAAACATATTATTACAAAAATCTTTAGTGCTACTTCGCAACATGATCTTTTAAGTAAGATTGAATTGTTTGGTCGTTCAAGCGTTAAGCTTTTAGTGGTCGTTTGTATATTATTTTGAACAACTGCTTTCTCATTATTCCGCCTGAGCCGTTTTAAATGAATGTCCAGTTCCGTATGTTGCTGAAAAGTTCATAACTAACTTCGACTCTAATCGATATACAATGATATACTGATTACCAGAATTCAATTCAATATCATTTTGCTAGTTTCAAGGCCAACCTGGTTTTTCGTAACGAGGAAAATTTCGTAGCTAGCTTCCACAAATTCAACATCTCTTTGCTAGTTTCAAGGCCGATCTAGTTTCAAGGCTCCGATTCTAAACGATATATAATGAATTAATTAATTACAAGAATGAATAATGAATTAATTACAAATCTATTCATCATCTCTTTGCTAGTTCCAAATCCGACTTGGTTATTCGTAACAATGAAAATTTCGTAGCTAGCTTCCATAAATTCAACATCTCTGCTAGTTTCAAGACTGACCTGAATATTGGTGGCTACCGTGCCGCCAAAAAAAAATGAATTTCTTAAAAAAAATTACCCTACTTTTTGTCCACTTCCTCCTTTTTAATTTTTCTCTCTTGATTTCTTCACATTCCAGCAAAAAACCACGTCCAAACGCTGACAACTACTCATGCAATTTTAATCCAACCTTGTGTCCGAAAAGACCAAAAATAAAAAATGGAAAATTTCTATATTATATTTCTTTCAATTCTGTATTTTTAAATTCAGGCTCAGTCTAGACAATTCATTCATGAAAGCGCATCTCGTCGAACTTGGCGCCTGGTGACCCGCGCAAGGCCACTGAACACATGAAATGTCACAAAAAACGTTAACAGCTGTCAGATGATAACAAAAAGCACTGGCGTGAATATTTCAAGCATTTGTTTGCAAATTTTTTCATGCAAATACACAAATCTAAACAAAATGGCACACACACACGCACACACACGTGTACGTGTTGATATGGCAATGTAAAAATAACTACACGCACCCGGCGGCGGCCAATTCGCACATTTGGTTGGTTGTGTTGAATGTCAAAGTGAGAGAGTGAGAGTGAGTGTGAGTGTAGCAATGGGCGTGGAAGAGGTGCGCACATGCACGTACTTGCAAACACACTAACACACACTCAAGTGTTTGTTGAATACTTAGTCGAAGCGTTGGGCGGCATTATCGGCAGCCGCAGCATAATGCTTTAATAATGCAATTTGAAACCCCTTGAAACCGCGCCATAAAAATGTTTAAAGTGGAAAATTGGCTTTTATGCGACGAATAAGATAAATTCTACAGACTACTAAAGCAAACGAACAACAAAAAAAAGCCAAATCAAATGCAACAAAAATAAAATAAATAAAAAGGACGTGAAGGGGGTGACGAAATAACACGATAAAAGCAGCAACCAAGTGACAACATTTCGCACACATTCACACTAACTGAGTGTGTAACAAACATGTAACAACAAAACAACAAGAACAACAAAAACAAACCCATCGGCAATAGCAGCAATAATAATGCATAAAAAAATATTTGCTTACGCCATGTTGTAAATACAAAGTGGCCGTATTCGCATGAACGTTTCGTACTTCTTCTTTTTTTCATTTCGTTTGTTTTGCATACTTTTTGGCGGCATAGCATTCATCGCGTGTACACTGTGAAAATGTGAACATTTTCTAATGCATGTAAAAATACAAACTGCCAGAACATTTACGAGAGAAAACTAGGTCAACTGTGAGCTTACGGAAGAAGCCTACAAAATGGCAACTGGAATCAATGAATGGTGAATGGTTTAACACTAGAATGCCAAAGGAAGGCATTTTGACTACATTGAGGTCTTTTATTGTAAATAACTTTGATTGCATCGCTTTCTAAAAAATATCTTACGTAACTTTTAGTAATTTTTAAAGCTAAAAGGAATAAATAAATTAAAAATATTGTAATAATTTTAATTTACCCCAATTTTGGAACATTTACCTTAAATGGCCAAAAGGAGTCATTTTGACTACCTATATAAAATTTTCAGCAAAAATGAATTTCTCACTGATAAATAGACAAATCTTGCAAAAATTGCGATATATGAAAATTTCAAATAATTGCAAACATTTAAAAAATACCATAGTCGGCTGTGACAATTCCTAAGTTTTTCAATTCAAAATTCACTCATAAAATTCATTCAAAAATTCCAAATTCCAAATTTCATTCCATTTTATTCCATTTGTGTGTAAAGTACGCCATTATATTTAACCCTTTCGCTATTTTGTTGCCATATGGCAACATGCTACTTTGTGGACGTCTGAAACCTCTGTGGTTTCAAGAATACATTTTTTGTTGGTCCTTAGAATAGTTTGAAGTTTTAGGAAAAATACGAAATTAATAAACTGAATATTAAAGTTTAAAGAAGAGAACCATACACGTTTTTTTAATGGTATATCTTGACATAGTAAAGGAAGAAGAAGCAGAAAACTTTAGATAACTTTTTAATTTGACGGGTTCTTTCAATTTAAATACTTTTTTTTTAATTTTGGCTGAAGTAAATGAAGAAATATTTAAATTTGCGTTATGCGTAAAAAGTTTTATGTTTAAGTAATTATTACAGCCACAACGATGTGGTTGCTCTCATAGAAAAACACTCTAAAATACAGGGTCCGAGTATAAAAAATTAAAAATTTCTTATGGAATGTTGCTCATATAACCACATAGAAGCCTAAAACGTAAAATTTAAAATTTTAACTTTCCCCAGTAAAAACCTGTAGCGAAAGGGTTAAATGAATTTACTTTGTAAGCCATAAAAAAATAAAAATTAAATACCTACTTATTTTATTTTAATCTCATGTGTATTTGTTCATATTTGCTACTTAAAAACCAATAAAATAAAAAAATCAGTAAACAATATTGAAGTCAAAATGATTACATATGGGTATTTTAGGTAGGTCAGATTGTCGGGCATTCTAGTGTTAACGATGAACAACAAAGTCGGAAGGGTCTTCTAAGCCGAACTTATGGCTATCAGTCAGGCGACCGCCTGTCCTTAATGAAATGCAATCTACCACAAAAACCTGAGATCTCCGAGTTGTAAGTAGTACGTGCACCTTTGCAGGGTGCCTGGGTACAAGAACATAAATAGATGCAAATTGTACAGTCGACGAGCCGACAGAAGAAGGCACGGAACTAAAATGCATCAATGCTATAGAAGAAGTTGGAATACCACGCTTCAATTGCAAACTTTTCCTGAGGAAGCACCACACAGCTTCGCGAACAAGGACAGCAAGACAGATTTGGCCCTCGATCGATCAGAGCAGATCCAGGGAATTGATGCTACAAATCACACTAGATACTGGAACCCCTCTGCTGTCTAAGTAATTCTGAAGAAGCTGTAGAAGCGAAGACTGCGAGGTGTTGTGCACCTCTTTTGCGATTGTCTGCTGCCTGCAAGAACGTGTCTTGAGGACCCAGAGAAGATGTTCCTAATCCGTAGCTCTCATTATCCGGAAGAGTGTAGGCATAGCAACTCCCCACGTCGTAATATAATTGCGCACATGTACTAAGTGATGCCCCAGAGACGTACACTAAACCTATCTACCTTACTCCAATTGAGAGCATAGGGCCTCGATAAAGATATATCTATTATTATAATATATGGTTTGAAGTGTCTGTGAACCACACCGATCACCAAAGCTATCTATTGTTTGCAACTACTTAAAATAGATCTGTCCACATCACAGCTTTGTGATTCTGCGACCTTTAACCGGCCTTGAAATCAAATCTCCAAGAATTTTTGGATCTTTTTTAGTCGGCTCGGTGCTTTTGTAAAGTAAAGAATGTCTGGCGTATCGAATTCCAGTACCTCATACTCGATTAGAATCATTATGCCCACTCACATGTGCCTGGACCGTCCAAAAGCTGGGCATTTACTAATCTACTTATAGTGAGCAAAAGTCTCAAAAGTTGAGGCCTTGTGTTGGTTACATAAATCAATTGAAGTTCTGCCAGAGTGGAAGATTAGCCCATCGTTAGCAGTCTTAGTTGATGAGGCTGCGAGAGATACGCTGCCCTGGGAGAGATGCTTTCGTATGTGAAAGTTCATTATTGGGTTGTGCAAAGCGCATTCCGTGCATTCATAGCTGGGTAGGAGGAGTTGTGGGAAAGGGTAGAAGGGCTGTTGGGTTAGGTAGAAAGGGTTGGGGGTTGGGTTGAAGGTTGGGTAGAAGGAGTTGTAGCAAAGGATAGAAGGGTCGTTGGGTTGAGTAGAAAGAGTTGGGGGTTGGTTTGAGGGTTGGGAAGGAGTTGTTAGTGTTGGTGTCTTCGATAAGCTTGTTTTGGGTGTTGTATGCGCTGCAACATGTTTGCGTCCGAACTGGCACTGCTATCGGTATTGTTGTTGTTGGGCTGGTATGGCTATTGGATATGAAAACCTGATGCGAACTTCTCAGCACAACTGATTGGAGATTGGAGATTGGCAAGTACAGGAGTTTGTCCAAAAGTAAAGAATTTCACATTTCTCTGTTTTCTTCTGTATTTCTTTTTATATTATTATTTTTTTTATATTCTTTTTATGTATTTTTTTCTAAATATGTAATGTTATTTTAATTTTATTTATATTTAATGTTATTTTTTACACCGTGCGACAAAAATAAAAAATGTTTCACACCGGAAAAATCTATATGCGCGTGAAACTAGAGACCAAACATAGTAATACTGCGTACTCAGTTTTTTATTTCTACATCCTCTGTCCTTTTAAAAGGACTTCAAAATTTTGAAGGGGAAAAAAATACTTAACCTTGTTAGATATAGCGAGATATAGCGATGTGTATATCAAATGAAAGAGGAAAGACTCAAGAATTTAAATAAAATTGATTTTTAATATATTCGTAAAAAAGGGATATGAAAAAGGTCCTTTCAAAATTTTAATCCTTATATCTTTGAAAATTTTTATAGAATTTCCTTTAAAAGTAAGTATGTTAAAACCCAATATCTCCTTGATGACGTGACAAAATTTCATTATTCTCGCTTCATTGATTTTGTATCTTTTTATTATTTAAAATACTGATTCTCAAATAATTTAGAATTTTTGTACTTCATTAGAATTGCAGCTTCCGTTTTTTTTTAAATAACTTTCGAACCAATAAAGTTGGAGTAATAAAATTTTGACACGTGATCAAGAAGATTTTGGGTTTTAACATACTTACTTTTCAAGAAAATTCGACATAAATTTTCAAAGATATGAAGGATTAAAATTTTCAAAGGATCTTTTTCATATCCTTTTTTTACAAACAGATAAAAAATCAATTTTATTTAAATTCTTGACGCTTTTCTCTTTCATTTGATATACATATTGCCATATTCTAACGAGGTTAAGTATTTTTTATATTTTTTTTCATTTTTTATCCCCTTCAAAATTTTGAAGTCCTTTTAAAAGGACAAAGGATGTAGAAATAAAAAACTGAGTACGCAGTATTACTATTTTTGGTCTCTAGTTTCACGACCATATGGATTTTTCCCGGTGGGAAAAATGCTGTCGCACGGTGTTATTACTCGTTACTAATGTACTCTTTTTGTAGCATTTAAAAGAGCAATCTTGTATGCTAAATCAATGTTAAATAAAATGAAATAAACTTAAATAAACTGAAATAAATAAAATAAATAATGCTAAAGCGATGGGAAACAATAAGAAGAAGTAAACATTGAAAGTTTAAAAAAGTGCGAGACCAAGCCAGATAGAAATTGAACCCAAAACCTCTGGTTTGAAGAGTCCAATGAATTTGATGCTGGGTTGCCGAGGCGACCAGATCATTTCGGCTCTTACAATAATTGATTTCCATCATAACAGACAGTCAGTTTCTTGTTTTCTTCTTTCTTCCTACAAACATTTTGATTATTTTATATATTTTCACATTTACTCACAAACTTCTGATGCCACATATGGGGCATTTCACGTCAAGCGGACAACCCAAAAAAAGTGAGGTCATGAATTTTGTTTATATTCTGGTCAGTTATACTTCTAGTAGACGTGGATGTGTACACCCAATTTTTTTTTCGTATGATGTTTTTTTGCTGAGTTATGAGCTTTTAAAAATTGACTAAACATAAAGTCATGAATTTTTGAATGCTTATTATCTGTATCAATTAATTTGTAAAAAAAACTAAAAAGTATTGTTTCTGATAGTAAAAAAGTTGTTGTTTTTTTTTTGTCGAATTCTAAATTTTAATTTTTTTACGTATAGTAACCGGAAGTGAAAATTTCAAATCGATGTTTGAGTAACTTCGACACTTTTTTTTTTAATTCTTTTAACTTAAATTAAAGCTTCAAATGTACTAATTCTCCACAAAAAAAATTAAAACGTGATCTCCAACCGTTTAAGACTTAGAGCACATACAGCACATACACATAGCTGAAAATAATGGATTTTTACACTAAAATGTGCTCTAAGTCTTAAACGGTTGGAGATCACGTTTTAATTTTTTTGTGGAGAATTAGTACATTTGAATTTTTCATTTAAGTAAAAAGAATTAAAAAAAAAAGTGTCGAAGTTACTCAAACATCGATTTGAAATTTTCACTTCCGGTTTACTATACGTAAAAAAAATTAAAATTTAGAATTCGACAAAAACAAAAAAACAACAACCTTTTTACTATCAGAAACAATACTTTTTAGTTTTTTTTACAAAATAATTGATACAGATAATAAGCATCCAAAAATTTATGACTTTATGTTTAGTCAATTTTTTAGGAGCTCATAACTCAGCAAAAAAACATCATACGAAAAAAAAATTGGGTGTACACATCCACGTCTACTAGAAGTATAACTGACCAGAATATAAACAAAATTCATGACCTCACTTTTTTTGGGTTATAATAAAAAATAGCTGTAAAAACTTCAAGTGTATATTTGTTCAATATTAAAAAAAATTATTCATAGTGTAATGTAATCGCGAAAACATGTTCGACACACCACTGCGACACAGTGGCAGTGCAAGGACACCCTCGGTGGCTTTGTCGTATAGCACAGCACAGTTTACTTTATTTGTTATTTTACAGTTTACGCATCAAAGCATTTTTCAAATGATTTTCCACAAAACAAAATCGAAAGACAACGCACACATTTGCCACATGCTGCACGAGAAATATTTCAAAGAAAGTTTGCCTTCAGTTGACAGCCACCCACCAACACACGCACACAAACACGTACACGCACACTTGCAGCCGAACTCAACTCACCGTTGCGCCATTAAGTCCCACGTTTTCAACACATTATTAAGACGGCACACCTGCACGAAAAAACTTATAGCGGCCGCCTTTTTTTTTTGTGCTGGTTATTGTCTCGCAAGTCTCCGGCAGAAAGTTGCTGGCGCCGGTAAAGCTGTCAAATTGAAGAATAGCGTAAGCAGCGAGGCTTAACAAATGATTCCTTGAGCGATGATTTGAAAATCATGAAAGCGAACGCCAGCCAGAGCTGCCAAGCTGCCAACCTGATGCCTGCTGATAGCGTGGCGGATTTTGTGTAAAAACGCAAACAGAAAAAAAAATACACGAAACGCACGCACACACACACACACGAACACACACATACACTAGCAAAGCAAACAGCAGCCAAATAAAATGAACGCAAGATGGCGAAAAACGTCAACGTGCAAGCGGCAAAGGACGGCAGCCACTCCCACATGCCGTTTGTGTTGTGGGCTGTGTAGTTTACGCGCGAGCGCGGCCTGACAGCTCCCAAAAACGAAGTGAGCCACATTCAAAGGGTTCGCCCGTTCCGTTGCGTCGAGGAGGCACGAGGAGGCACGGCGCGGGCGTACGCCATTTCGCGTTCGCATTAGGATATCAACATTTCAGCCGTTTCCTTTTGTGCTGCCTTCTTTTGACTTGATTTTCGGTTTCCTTCGAAGGACTCATTGCACGAAGCAGACAGGAGCGACAGCGGCATTAGGCAGCAGGGCGGCAAATTTGACTGCTGTCAAAAAATGGCGAAATGCTGCACAAAAATTTAAATTTAAAGTCAAACGCCTTTGGAGCCGCAGCCTTTATGCAAATGCCGTGTCGACAATGCGTCAGGCAGCTGCATTGAATTGCTGCCTATGACTGGTTAGTGTGTGTGTGTGTGTGTGCTTGGTTATTGTTGTTGTGCTGTTGGTTGTGTGCGCATTTGGAGCGGATTTAAAAACAGATTTGTCAGCAAAACATTCGCCAGCAGCAAGTAAAATCACAATAAAATAAAATTCCAACAACAAAATATTGTAACAAAACAAATAAACCGATGCACATAGTTTTGGGATAAAAATGAAAGCGCCAAAAAAAACCCGAGCATAGCGAAACATAGAGAAAAGCATGAACAAGAGCATTGTGAAAAAAAAATTCGCAGCTGACACACACAAAAACTGACGCCGGCAACAAATGTTGCCAACGCTGCGCCGATAATCGAAAATAGTTTCAATGTGCAAATACGCGCCGAATGCGGCACAACGAACAAAACAACAAAGCAAAGTAGCCAAACAAAAAAAATGCCACTGCAGCTGGACGAGAGATACAACGAAACGCCAATACCACTTGCCGTCGTATTAGTGGGAACGGCTAAAATGTTTCTGTGGACAAATGCCAAAAAGTTACTTTGGCGTGGTGCACAAATGCAACAAAACCCATGGCGCAGGGAATTTTCTGTTTGCCACATCGAACGGGCTGCACCCTATAGACGCTGAGAGGGTCCTAGGACCTCAAGTACTTAGTGAGGAGATGTAGAAGGAGAGTAGAGTTAGGTTAGGTTCAGCGACGATGCGGCTAAAAGAGCTCCAGAGTCGCTGGGAAACTTGATATGAAAGACTGCCACAGAATCATCGAACGATGGGGCTGGCCACATCTAATTAAAGTAGTTGCTAGTCTGGAAATTTGTTAGTCAAGGGAGGAAGCCATAGCTGGAATTTTATAGACAGCAATGTCTATGGACACACAAGTTTAGGTTAGCTTAGGTAGGGAAGGGTGTGATAGGCACTTAGACCGCACTTCCATTCGGAGGCCAAATTGGACCATTGCACAGTGATTCGACTCCATACAACCGCGGGACAAAATTAGAAGGAGTGGTCCGTTCTTCATAAAATTTGGTATACTAGTTAATCATGGTCTGCTGAATTGAAATCTCTATTTTGTTTTTCTTAAACTTTAGTAGTTTGGCAATGCCTGAGACTTAAATTTGCAAATGTCGTCATTTTTGATGAGCTATAGACACGAGTGTGTTGGCTAGATTTTTCAGATTTTACATTTAATCGGTAACGTCAACATGGATTATTGCAAAGAGTAACAGAAATTGTCTACGGACCCTTTAGTTTTGCAATAAAAATGATAATAGATGTATGTTTTGCTTTTTTGCAGTTTTCTCAATTTTCCATGCTGATTGCATACTTTTAGGGATAAATAAAATACATTTTGTTGGATAATAGGTGTTTAGACCACTTTTCAAATAGAATTATTTTCTGAGATCGGAAGATATCGGAGGCTGTAATTACATTATCTGACAAAGAAAGAATGCTTCTTAAAATAAAAAAAAATCCAGGAACATACTTTCAAATACCTTTTACATATTTTCATCTAAGTTTTGCCAATTTTCAGATTTTTCATTTAGAAAAATATTTTAAATGAAAAGTGAAGTAAAATCCTCAGCTTTGCAAATTTTGAGAAAACATTAAAAGCGAAAATGTCAACATCATTTCTTAATCTATATTGAAAGATTTAGCAACTTCTTGGTAACGATGTATTTTTACAATTTTTTTTACTCAATATACTAAAAAACAGAAAATATGTGTTTACATTTTTTGTGAAAAAAGTTTTAACTTTGAGCCGCTTTTGCACACACACTAATTAATTTTTTGCACAAATTTTTTGGGGTTTTCTTAGTTGGAGTTTTACCTTTCAAATGACATCAAAATCGTTAAATTCTGAGACTATAAATTTTTTGAATTCAGTCTATGAAACGAATCACTGTGGATTGTGAGTCCCTTCTTAAATGGTTCTGGAGCTAACCAATCAGTCTCAATCCGGGGAATACCTATTCGACCTCTCAATAAAGGAGAGCAGATCATAAATTTAAATTTTTGCCACGCAAGCCAGGTCCGCTAGGAATCTTGCCCCCAGGGAACCGAGTCGTCCTCACTGCAGAGTCGAGCAGTGGCACAGGAAGTGTTTAATCGTTTCTACTTCTTCTTCATCTCTGCAGCTTTTGACATCTCTAAACGCGAGGCGCCATTTGATGAGCCTAGAAGGACACTCCCAACAAATATAATAATTATAAAAGACTCGGAGGGTGTGGGTGTTGGAAACCCTTACTTATACTAGAAGGTATAGCAGCCTTTAAGAACTCCAGGAACATTCCTTTAATCGAGGCTAGATGCTAAACCATTTGGTCTACCGGATGAATTTCAGGAGATCCTATGATACCACTTTCGCTATCTCTGTTAGGTCTGCGAGGAAGCGTACCCTCAAAAGTTTGAGTCAGTTCGACTGTAGCCTTCCACATTGATATAAAATCCAATGAATGGAGAAGAAACTGAGGCGAGGCAAAACATCAGAGTCACGAGTGTTAATGTCAGTTTAAGTTTGTAATCAAAGTTTCATATTTATTTAAGCGGTTACATCACTTAAGAACGTTGTTGGGAAAGAAATAGGATAAGGGTTTTTAAGCATTTTTCAATGTAATCAACATGCATTGGGTTGGCAAGAAAGGTTCGTTTTGAAGGACTTCTGTCCACATTATGACTTTTTCCTTTTGACATTTGATAGCTGTAACTTTTAGCTTACTTTAGAGTTAAATTACGCGCAATTTCAGCTGTTTTAGCTGTTAATTCAGTGTCATTTTAAAATTAAGTAAAAAATCAAAATTGTTGACACATTTGGTTTTTGTATTTCCGTAAAAGCAAGAAAGTTGCTCACAAAGATATGTAAAAAATGTATGTTGTTAATTAATTAATTAATTACTTAACAGAACGCACGTGTCAGAATTATTTTAAAAGTTCCATTCTGAAGATTTTTCACACCCAGATGACTAAAGTTGTGGTCGACCTATCAAAGTTGATGACAACCAACAATCAAAGCCATAACTCAATTGTGCAACTGTGTCGTTGATTGCAGACAAAAAAAATGTTCCACACACAACAGTTAAAAATCATAGAAAACGTCTTGGAAGAAAGAAGCTAAGAAGAAAGGAGCTCGATATTTGTGTTTTGCTCGAATTGTAAAAGATTCTCTAAACACAACGAATCAATGCAATGAAATCAAACCTGTTTTGAAACGAACCTTCACTCATGATAACAAATACATTGAAATGAAATTACTTTTTCCTAACTCTTAACAAATACTGATATTTCCTCCTAAAATTAAAAAAAATCTCCTAAAATTTCTTTTTACAATTTTCGTAATTTTAAAGGAATTAAACTTCTCATAAAAAAATAAAAATATATGCATATAATTTTTCTTAATGCACCTTTTTTTATTCATCTTCGGCTTAGCAACAAAAACTTACCAAAAAGAAAACATATAACAAATGAATTAAATAACAAGTGCCATTTTTGGCGGGATTTCATTGTGACAGCAATAAGTGAGAACGAGATAGAACGAGCTTAAATTTTGTAAGCTTACAAATTTTTAACAATAGGGTGCTTTGACTATTAAAATAGTTGTCAAAATATGTTTTGTTGCCAATCTCCCAAAGATCCACTAAGGATCCGAAAAATCCCCTATCATAAAAGATAAATCTCCTAAACTTTCTCCTAAACAATTCTTCCTCATAAAAATTCTCCCAAAAAGCCAAAAATCTCCTAAATCTAGGAGGAAATCTCCTGATCTGGCAACACTGCTTCCCAGGAACCAAACGCTCAATTTTAATGTTTACTGCCTAAAACTAATAAATCTGGAGAAATCAATCAAAGACAAACTGCCAGTACTGGCAAATTGCAAAGGAATCGTGTTCCATCACGAGGAAACAAGACCTCACACATATTTGGTGGCATGTAGAAAACTATTGGAGCTTGGTTGGAAATTACTGTCACATTCACCATATATGTAGTCCTGACCTGGAACTATCAGATTTAGATTTATTTCGAATTTTTTAAAACTATTTAAATGGTAAAACTTTTACTAAAGATGATGATCTGAATTTGCACTTAGCTCAGTTGATAAGTGGCAGAGAGGACGTGGAGAAAAGAGTTGGCGGAAAGATGACAAAAGGTCCAAAAAGTTGATAAGTGGCAGAGAGGACGAGGAGAAAAGAGTTGGCGAAAGGATGACAAAAGGTCCAAAAATACTTTCAATCAAATTTCAAGAACATACATTATCTGATCTGAGATAACAATTCAATTCTTCTGTTCAATTCAATTCAATATTATTTAGTTTATGATATTTAGTAACCTTAAAGAGTAGATGTACAGGATCGATATTAATAAATAAAAAAAAATAAAAAAATAAATATACAAATGCTCTAAGGTATATAAATCGAGTCAGTAATTGGGTTCAAATTTATATTAGTATTTTTAGAACATTTTTAAAACATTTTCCCCAGTCATAATTCCTTTTCAATATTATACTAGAGATGTTAGTATGCAATTTAAGTACAAAATTAAAAAATAAATTTAAAATTTAATATTAAAATTAAATTGAAACGATGTTCCAGCGCACTACGCATTACAGAGAAAGTTGTGGAATGGTCTCCCTGCGGATATTTTCCCCAGCACTTATGATCTCGATGGGTTCAAGTCAAGAGTCCACAACCACTTCTCTCAAAACCCTATCTCCTAACCTTTATATCCTTCCTGAACCAACGCAATGCCTCGCATTAATAGGGGTCATCCCCTGCGCGTTGGCTCGAGTCTTAAAAAAAAATAAAATAAAATAAATTAAAAATTCAAAAAAATTTCTTCAGCATTTTGTTCCAATAGTAATGCAAAGTAAAATTTAATATTAAAATTAAATTAAAATAAATTATAAATTCAAAAAAATTTCTAAACCATTTTTTTCCAATAGTAATGCAACTTCTTAAAGAATTAGGTAAATGATTTGTTATTAAAATTAGTTTTCTTTAACTAAGAATCTAAATTCAACAAGAACCGACTGTAGCGTACCATCGAGTCGAGCGAATATTTGCAATTAAATTGCGAAAAATGTCCACGAGAAATGTTCAGTAGAAGTGCAGCATTTAGTTCGCCGATCGACTGCCGCATGTTCTGCGAATCGAGAGCCATCCAAATCGCCTTTTTTTGACCCATTGTATTCTAATCTATTTACCTCCACTATTGCAGAAGAAAACCCTCTAAAGCTCACACACACACACACAAACACTTTTGACTTGCTTTCCTATGGTTTCGTTTCGTGCTGGCAAACAAATCATTTTTATCTCAATTCCATTTGTGTTCGCATTCTATGAGTTTCCACTGTGTGCCGATTTTCGCTTATCGTTGATTTCAATTGGATTACACGTTCAACTGTCCAACTGTCTGTTTGGCTGTTTGAAGAGGGCTGTGTTTGGTGGGGCATGCAGGAGGCAGCACATCATTATCTTTTGACAGCGCCGAAATCGATTTATTATTGTGATTTTGAAAAATCGTCGTTTAGTTGTGCGACAACGACAGTTATTGCAGCAGCTTCAACGCCAAATGCTACGAAACGACATAATCAGTTGGCCAGAGTCAGCCAGTGCAGAGGAGGAGAAAGAGTGAGAAAGAGAGAGAAATAGAGAGAAAGAGAAAAAGAGAGACTTTGAGGGCTTCTTTTGAGCTTATTTGATTAAAGAGTCGACAAGGCTTTGCACATCCATTGATCTCTAGTACCTACTGAGGGTTGCATTTAAAAATTGTCATCAACTTCTGAAGTTATGTTGGGGGGTACAAATAAGTCTTGAGAGATATACGAAAGATGTTGTATCCAGTTGAATCGCACATGATGTCCATCTCACTCGCCGGCTACCACTTGATGACTCATGGTTAGCACTGCACTTCTTATGCAAAAATAAAAAATTGGGTCTATTTTTGAACTGCCTCAAAAGGCAAAGAATTTCTCCAACTCAGATTCCATATGCTGCTTGAAAAATGAGAAAAAAGCCATGGCAAACAATGGAAAATACTTTAAAATACTTTGAATAAAATACATTGCACCAATTTCTCTGAAGAAAGTTTCAATGTTGTAAGTTATTATTTCTTCTTGGTTGTGGTATAAGTTGCAACAAGTGGCTTTTATATTTTCCAATAATTGAAACAGCAATTTTTAATTTTTTTTTTAAATACTTTTAATAAAATACATTGCACCATTTTCTCTGACGAAAGTTTCAATGTTGTAAGTTATTATTTCTCCTTGGTTGCAGTTTAATTTGCAACAAGTGGCATTTATATTTTCCAATAATTGAAACAGCAATTTTTATATTTTTTAATAATTTAATAACAATTTAATATAATAAAAAATTTATAAACACTGCGTAAAATCTATGTTGCAAAATAATTACAGTTTGATGTGCTCACAATCAAACTAAACCCGAAATGTTGGTAACCAATACACACTTGGACCGACCAGTTGGCAGCAATTGAAATGTTCGTTTGTGATATTTTTATACTCGATTTTGCGGTTGTTGAGGTTGTTATTTTTTCATATTCTGCCGCTTCGTTGTGGCTGTGGAGCGAGTTGTCATGTACGAATTTAGCAGAATTTGGCAATGTTGCAATAGTGAAATTATTACATAGAAAAGAATAAGTTTTGCTTACATACATGAATTTTTATATCTGTTGGTGTCTCTTTTCTACAGCGAATTATTCAGTCTTTTATATGGTTTTGATTAGTGTCCGACCGAATATTCGGTTTCGGTTTCAGTTTCGGCAAAAAATGTCCGATCGGCCGAACGGCCGAAACCGAAACTTTCTGGAATATTTTTTACATTTTATTGTATAGCGAGTTAGCTACTTAGTTAGCGCAGCCGAGCAGATATATAGTGAAAGGATGATGCACCAATGCACAGTGATTCGTTCCATAGACAAAATTCCAAAAATTTATAGTCTCAGAATTTAACGAAAAAAATCCCCAAAAAAATCTGTGCGAAAAAATAATTAGTGGGTGTACTAAGACTGCTCAAATTCGGAATTTTTTTTTACAAAAAATTGTAAACACATATTTTCTGTTTTTTAGTCTACGAGTATTGAGTAAAAAAATGGTAAAAATACATGATTACCAAGAAGATGCTAAAACTTATATACAATATAGATTAATAAATGATGTGACCATTTTCGCTTTTAATGTTTTCTCAAACTTTGCAAAGCTGAGGCTTTTACTTCACTTTTAATTTAAAATATTTTTCTTAATTAAAAATCTGAAAATTGGCAAAACTTAGGGGAAAATATCTAAAAAGTGTGCGAAAGTATGTTCCTGGATTTTTTTTATTTTAAGTAGCATTCTTTCTTTGTCGGATAATGTAATTAGATCCTCCGATTTCTTCCGATCTCAGAAAATAATTCAATTTGAAAAGTGGTCTAAACACCTATTTTTCGACAAAATTAATTTTTTCATCCCTAAAAGTATGCAATCAGCATGAAAAATTGAGAAAACTGCAAAAAAGCAAAACATACGTCTATTATTATCCTTTTATTGCAAAACTAAAGGGTCCTCGTACAATTTCTGTTACTCTTTGCAATTATCAATGTTGACGTCACCGATTAAATGTAAAATCTGAAAAATCTAGCCAACACACTCGTTGCTATAGCTCACCAAAAATGACGAAAATTGCAGGCATTGCCAAACTACAAAATTTCAAGAAAAACAAAATGGAGATTTCAATTCAGGAGACCATGATTAACTAGTATACCAAATTTTATGAAGAACGGACCACTCCTTCTAATTTTGTCCCGCGGTTGTATGGAGTCGAATCACTGTGCAATGTAAATAAACTTATTTTTTAGAATATAATAATAAATTATGATATTTCATTTTGAATATTAGCGAGTAAGGTACGAAAGGGTGATTTTTTTATGTTTATGTTTTTAAAAAATGTTAAATGTTAATTGTTTTTATTAATAAGTATTTATTTATGTTATGTTATGTTTGTTTGTTCTTTATTTACTTAAAGTAAAATTCGTTTGTTGAAAAATGGTGATTTTGATGCTTGATGTGGTGATTTTTATTTCAACTTAAAAGTTTCGGTTTTGGTTTCGGCCAAATATTAAAAAAAACCGAAACTCGGTTTCGGTTTCGGCCCAAAAAAGTGTTTTCGGTCGGACACTAGTTTTGATACTAAAAGAACACAAAGCTCACTGATCAGTTGAAACTATTGTTCGTTCATCAAAGTACTGAGACGATAACATCGAATTTGTTATTTTGATACTAAATTTAGAACAAACAGCTCGCTGGTCAGTTCAAAATTTTGTTCGTTTGTCCATTTGTACATCAAATTACTTCGAAGAGACGAAGACGATTACTTCGAAGTTGTTGTTTTGATACTAAATTTAGTACAAAGAGCTCGCTGATCAGTTGAAACTTTTGTTCGTTTGCCTGTCCGTTCATCAAAGGTCTGGAGACGCTTACTTCGAAGTTGTTGTTTTGATAGTAAATTTAGAACAAAAAGCTCGCTGATCAGTTGAAACTCTTGTTTGTTTGTCTGTCCGTTCATCAATCAACCGAGACGATTACTTCAAAGTTGTGCTTTTGATACTAAATTTAGAATAAAAGGCTCCCTGATCAGTTGAAGCCTTTGTTCATTTGTCTGCCCGTTCATCAAATGACTGAGACAATTACTTCAAAGTTGTTGTTATGGCAATACATTTAGAACAAAAAGCTCGAATAAAGGACTCGAGACGATTACTTCGAAGTTGTTATTATGTTACTAAATTTAGAACAAACAGTTCGCTGACCAATTGAAGCCTTTGTTCGTTGGTCCATCAAAAAATTGAGACGCTTACTTCAGGGAATTTAGAATAAAAGGTTTCCATCCAACCACTGAGACTTTTGTTGATCTGGAACTGCTCCTGCATTCCAATTACAAACAGATCTGAAAATAAATCAATTTCAGTGATCAATGATCAAAATAACTTGTTATCATAACTGAATTTTTAATGAATATTCGAATTGCTGGCTGCTTTCATTGTACGGCACCGCATTGCCAATGGCGCATTTCATATTTGATATTCACTTTTCTTTTCGCTGCACATCAGCGTACCTCACCACCAGCTAAACCATTATTTAACGAGCACAAAAAAATCGAAACTTTTAACCTGCAACGCCATCAAAACGCGCGCAAATCTGCGAATGAAAGAATTGATTGGATGGATGCGCGTATTGGGTGCAACTAGCGCCAACTTGCACAAAAACACATTCAAATATACTCGCACATACATATGTCTGTATGTACACATCGAGGAAATGTGCAATTCATTTGCCCGCAGCACTGAAACGAATGATGAAAAATTAAAAAAATTATTTGCCAATATTGAAAACGAAATGAATTCACTCTTAACTTGACCCCAGGGAGCGGTTGAACTCGCAATGCTTTTGTTCAACTACACACAAATTCATTAAACTTTTGTGCAGTCGAACAAAAGCAACAAACGTGCTGAAAAAAATCATGCAAATCGAGTGCAGAGTGTTGTGGCCTTAATAAAAATTATGTTCGAAACCTAAAATCACCTCGACACGCTGCCCTAAATAAGTGGGTTTGTGTGTTTTTGGTATAAATGAGACTGTAAAATATAAATGAAGGTGTATAAGTGTTAGGGATGATAATTGTTTGGGCCTCTTGTTGGTATTTTTGGGAGATTATTAAGTGGATTTATTAAAAATACTGAAAGCAGAAACACTTTTTTAACTTTGCTAATATATCTGAAAGACTTTGGGCATTTTTCTTTAAGATTTTAAATTATAATAGTTTTAAAGCATTTGTACGTACTGTATGGCTTAACCTCTAAAAATCTGAAATACAAATTAAAAAAAAATTATAAAAATAAATAAAAAAAAATAAAAATAATCAAAATGAAAATCTGAAATAGGTCCCGTCATGTACACAATTTCACAAGCCTTCCAAAAACGAATGCAATCTTTTCTGAATTTCAGCAGAAATTTAATAATCTGGAGTATTCATAATTAAAATATTCCAACTTTTCAAAGGACTATAATTCTGAAGTAGTCTTTGTCAAGTAGGCAATTTGACAAGCTTTCCAAAAATAGATTCAAATTTTTCAATAGCTCAACATAAATTTCATAAACTGTGGTGTTTATAATTAAATTTTTCCAACTTTACGAAGAGCTACAGTTCCTAAACTTAAAGCTCCAGGAAAGTGAAACAGTTTCTTTCATGCAGACAATTCACAAAATCTCTAAGAATGGATTCACACTCTTAGAACTTTCACCATAAATTTGATCAACTGATATCTTCATACAAGTTTCAAACCTTTGCAAGATGTTTTTAAATTGAGGAATCTAGCAAACTGAAATATTTTCTGTTATGCAGACAATTTCACAAGCTTTCTGAAAAAATCTGAACCTGAAATCTCAGCAGAATTTGATAAAGTCGGTTTTTCTAATTAATTTTTAACTTTTCAAAAGGCTGTTGTCCTTGAAATAGTTTTTTGTCATGTAAACAATTCACAAGCCTTCAGATAACAGATTCAAATATATTAAAATCTCGCCAGAAATATTATAAACTGTCGTTCTCATAATTAAATTTTTCAACCTTTCAAAAGACTGTAGTTCCTAAAGTGGGGTCTTTAGGAATCTTAAAAATTTCTATTCATGTAAACAATTTCGCAAGAAATGTAAAATGGATTCAAACTTTCCAAAATCGCAACAAAAATTTGATGAATTCAAACAGGTCCTTCAAAAGAGTTCTTTATAAAATTCGTTTGACTTCTCTATTAAGGACTCTAGTAATGTGAAATAAATTCAATCTTGTAATAAGTTTCATGTTGTTTTTAAAAAGAAATTCAAAATTCCTAAACAGTTAAATAATTAAAGAAATAACAATTTAGAAGCTCAGTTCTTATGAGCATCAATAACACTGTGCGACAGCATTTTTCACACTGGAAAAAATCCATATGGGCGTGAAACTAGAGACCAAACATAGTAATGCTGCGTACTCAGTTTTTCATTTCTACATCCTTTGTCCTTTTAAAAAAACATCAAAATTTTGAAAGGGATAAAAAATAAAAAAATATAAAAAATACTTAACCTCGTTAGAATATGGCGATATGTATATCAAATGAAAGAAGAAAGGCTCAAGAATTTAAATAAAATTGATTTCTTATCTATTTATACAAAAAGGATATGAAAAAGGTCCTTTGAAAATTTTAATCCTTTATATCCTTGAAAATTTATATAGAATTTTCTTGAAAAGTAAGTATGTTAAAACCCAAAATTTCCTTGATCACGTGTCAAAATTTCATTACTCTAACTTTATTAGTTCGAAAGTTATTAAAAAAAGGCGGAAGCTGCAAGTCTAATGAAGTACAAAAATTCTAATTTATTTGAGTATCAGTATTTTAAATAATAAAAAGATACAAAATCAATGAAACGAGAATAATGATTTATTCTGAGTAATGAATTGAAGAAGAAATAAGGTTTTTTATCGATGAGAAATACTAAACCAACAATTACAAATTCCCAATTATTACAAAATTTAGATATATTTGGGTGTATAGCTACTTTCCTTTCGTACGTTTATTATTCCATAGAAAGACTATTAGTAACTATGTAATGATAAAACCTTATTTGTAATCTATCGGATGAAATACATTATAGTCTTTCATTTAATAACAAAATTCCTATACTATGGCAAGCTTTCAGGTCTATGAGATGAAAGAAGCTGAAAGCTGACTAAGAACCGAATAAGTTGGTGCACAAGCACGGTTGATGCTCTTTGTTCCGATTGTGATTTCAGGAAGCAATGATAATGATGACGATGAGTTTGATCCGTCCTTTGAACGCGGATATCTCCTAAAATGTCTATATCTCGTAAACACTGAATTAATCAACTATTTATGTTATAATCTCATTACTTTTTCATGATCAATGACTCACAAATTTTAAGAAACCGATAAGAAAGTCGATAAGGATTTTGTTGTTGCACTGTTTAATTTGCAACTAAAATATTTCCTATTTATAAGCCTGATTTATTTCAATTTTTTTAGAATTTATTTTCTCAAAAATTTCGCAATCCATCACTGCAATTTCCGGAAATTTTTAGTACCCAATTTATGCCAAAATTACGAATTTGGCATTCAAAATTACGGATTTGGCATTCCTAGTATGTATGTACACCAGGCAGCTCCGAGGCGGCCAATTCATTTCAGAATTTCGGCTGATTATTCGATTTTCGAAATCGGTGCCCAAAAGTTCGATTTTTACGTGCCGGATGGTCATGAGCCTTCAGTTCTTGGACCAATTGATTTTTGTAAGCCTTCATACCGAGATCTTTATGTAAAATTCTCATCAAAAAAGTGCGAGAAATGTTCAATTCCTGAGAGCGATGGCGAGTTGACGTTGATGGATGTTGCTGCACATTTTCGGCTACAAAAGCAATGCTTTCGGCTGTGCGCACTGCATGAGAAGGGGAACGGGTTGTTTGGTCCATTAACGATTCAGTTTCACTAGCTCACTTCACAAATTGATCCACAAGCTGAGTTGAAGGCCAATCTTTTTTAGAAATTTTACTTTTTTTTACAGTTTTAGTTGAAAACTCTCCACTTTGAAAGTAAGTTTTCCATATTTCCCAATTTTGTTCAAGCATATAGTGTCCCATTTCGTAAATGTCAAACTTTTAATTAAATTGCACAACTAAAAACACAAATTGAATGACATTTCGACTGTTATTCTCGAAATAAAGCGTAGTTCAAATTCCAAACGCTATATGGAACACCCTTTATATGCACTTTATGATACATCTGTTGCAAAGCAATAAGTTATGTTTAAGTGTCATTTTTGGATAAAACAAAATGTTATCAAACTGAAGTTAAATGAAAAACTTTTAAGTTAAACAAAATGTGATTAAATTCAAGATAAAAAATATTAAAACTACCCCAAATGTGATTAAATTGTGTCCATTTTTATGGTGAATATTTTATAAACAATTATTTATGCAATTTGGGAAAATTGTTTTATTTAAAAAATTTGTTATATGAATTCCGGGATTCCGGGATTTGACTTTTCAATCCCGAAAATCCCGGGATCGCAAAAAGGCAAAAAATTGCGATCCCTAGTACATACCTATATACAAGAATGTATGTATGTATGCAGTTGTCCTTACTTACCGGCGTATTTCATAGGTAATGCCGAATCGAATAAATTGCCTGCCAGCAAAGTTTGAAACAACTAAAACACATTCCTCTGGTCAATGGCTTCATTCGGCGCTGCAAATGCCTACAAGTGCAGTCTGTGCCCTCCCAAACATAAAAGCGAAACCACAAAATGTTTGCCCCCGCAAAATAGCACAAATATACGCACACATACATACAAGCACTCCATCTCGGGTTATGTGTGTGTGTTGGTGTGTGTGGGTTGAAAACAGCTTGATTACTTTTAAATTCGTCTGATCGATAAAAGGCCTCAGCAACCATAGACCGGCAGCAAAATTGTGCTTTACAACGAAAGGCTCGCGTTGGCGTATAACATTTGATAGTCAAACACAAATTTACACAAACATAAACACATACATACATACATAGAAGCACAAATCTGCACATGGGCGAACCCGGGGCGCTGGTGAAACTTTACTTTAGTTGCATTACCGAAAACTAATAAAGTTAAATGGAAAATCCGTAAACTATAAATCATGGCTTAAGTCCATTTCCTTAATGTTGATACGTTTCCGTTGCGGTGCGGTACGGTGCGATGTGGTGCGGTGCGGTGTGAGTGGTTGGGTTTATGGACCGGCACACAAAAACATCCCCTTCAGAATGTCTAAGCAAGCGAAAGTGTGCCATTTGATTTGAGGTGAATTTCTGTGGGTGAGTGTGAGTGTGTGTGTGCGTTCAGCCAGCAACGAGGAAGTGAAGCATCGAGCGCACCATTGCACTACACAAAATTGTAATTGTACAATTTTGCGCAAATTTGCTGTGAACAAAGGCTGCTAATTTATAAACAATTCAACTACTTTAAAGTTTATTTAAAACAAAATTAATAGTTGTGCCAGCATTTCTTTGTGCGTGTCGGATGAGTTATGCTTTGATGTCTACGGCAATTTATGTGCACATTGAAAACTCACATTCTATGTAAGTCGTTAAAGCTTCAGATAACCTTAAAGTTGGCTTTCTGTGTGTGTGTGTGTACTTTTTAGGGTGCTTCAGCTGCGTTGTGCGTTGCGCCTCCGCTTTCTACTTTATGTATTTACAAGTTTATTTACAGTTGAATGAACAAGTTTTTATTGTAAGTATTTATGTGGTTCGGGTTGAGTGTGGAGTGTGGAGGAAATAACTCTTGTAGGGTATTAAGACTCAGCCTGATAAAAAAATTTTCACTTTGTGTTGCAAATATTTAGGAGTAAATTTTTGCAAATATTTTTGAATTAGAAAGTAGTTTAAGGGGGGAGACTCGTTTAGAGGGTCAAAAAAATTCATTTTTTGAAAATAGTTTTAATCATTCGAATACATATCTAAAAATAATCCTACAAAATTTCAAGTCGAAATTGGAAATATTTTCGAAGTAACAGCCTCTGACTCGCCACGCGTAGACTAAGCAGATAAGCGCAGATAAACTTTGAAGGTGATTTTCTCAAAACAGTATTTTTTAAAACTGCGGGCGTAATAAAAACAATATTTCTTGACGGATTTCTACAAACCAGGACTTTTTCGAAAGCTTATGAATTAGGCTTCTATTTAAACTAAAAAAATTACATAAAAATTAATAATAAATAATTTTTTGTTGCGTGCAAATTATAAATTTTCGCTGTAAAAATCGAACTTTTATTTTGGAGACCCACAACTTTGCGTATTTTCAAAATTTTTTTTATATCAGGTGTACAACTTTGCTTCCGCCGTTTTCCGATAGGTGGCTGTACCGGCTGAGGCTGGTTGAAATACATAGATGGTAGTGTCCGACCGAATATTCGGTTTCGGTTTCGGCCCAAATAAGTGGTTTCGGTTTCGGTTTCAGTTTCGGCCAAAAAATGGCCGAAAAGCCGAAACCGAAACTTTCTACAAAATTTTTTTACATTTTATTGTGTAGCAGATATATAGTGAAAGGAGGAGTAATTTGGATGCCCCCAATGTAAATAAACTTTTTTTTTAGCATATAATATTAAATTATTTAATTTTGAATATTAGGGAGTAAGGTATGAAAGGGTGATTTTTTCATGTTTATGTTTTTAAAATATGAATAAATTGCTTTTATTAATAAGTATTTAATTATTTATGTTATGTTTGTTCTTTATTTACTTAATGTAAAATTCGTTTGTTGAAAAATAATGCTTGATATGGTGATTTTTATTTTAACTAGAAAGTTTCGGTTCGGTTTCGGTTTCGGCCGAATATTAAAAAAAAAACCGAAACTCGGTTTCGGTTTCGGTTTCGGCCCAAAAAAGTGGTTTCGGTCGGACACTAATAGATGGTAATGCCTTTAAAGTGAGTGTGGACAGTGCCTAACGAATTGTCATCGCCGTTTCAGTGACAGTTGTTCTTGTTTTCGTATTATTCACGCTCGAAAATGTCCGTTTATGTGCCCAATTCTCGCCATTTGCGGGAAGTTTTACTTTTCTGTTACAATTCGCAAAAAAATGCAGCTGAAGCGCATCGAATGCTCTCAGAACCTTTCGGTGATGCTGCTCTGAGTGAAAGAACGTGTCGGGAGTGGTTTCAACGTTTTAAAAATGGTGATTTCGATGTCGAAGACAAACATGGTGGTGGAAGAGAAAAAACCTTCAAAGATGAACAACTAGAAGCATTGCTTGATGAAGATTCGTGCCAAACCCAAGAAGAGCTTGCCGAATCGTTGGGAGTGAGTCAGCAAGCCATTTCAAAACGTCTCAAGGCCCTGGGCCTTCATCCTCCATCCTTCAAGTCATCCTCCAACACGACAATGCTCGGCCTCACGTCGCAAAAGTGGTCAAAAAGTACCTGGAAACGCTGAAATGGGAAGTCTTGCCCCACCCGCCGTATTCCCCAGATGTCGCTCCTTCTGACTTCCACCTATTCCGTTCGATGGCACACGGCCTGGCAGATCAACATTTTCAATCCTTCGAAGAATTGGAAAAATGGATTGCTTCATGGATAGCGTCAAAAGAGGACTCCTTTTTTCGAGCCGGGATCCGAAAATTGCCGGAAAGATGGGAGAAAGTTGTCGCTAGCGACGGACAATACTTTGAATAATACATCTGTAAGCACTTTTTCGCAATAAAGCTTTTAATTTTGGAAAAAAACGGCGGAAGCAAAGTTGTACACCTGATATTTTAGTTCAAATAGAAGGTATTTTCATGTAGATTAAAATTTTTTTTAATTTATGTGTTTCAGATCAAAATCACGACTGCTATCACGCCCGCATTGAAGGTCTTCCGGTAGCTCGGCGCTCCGAACAACCTTGCTTTTGGACGATATATAATGATTTGAAAGTGAAAAAATTTTGTTTTGTCAGTTTTTATCCTCCAGATTGTACTTGTAAGGTTACTTCATCGATTTTTGTAATATATACATATACACAGCAATTTGAATTTGTCCTCATTTTAGATGTCCTAGACGAGTCTCCCCCCTTAACGCAATAAAAAACACAGAAATTTAGTCTGAGTAGTTTTAGATTTGTAATGCTCTATCAGATGCGTGGCTCGGGGTCAAAGTTCAAAGTTCTTATAAAAAAAAATCAATTAATCTCCAACTAATTTACACGATATGCATATCAAAGGAAAGGTCTTTTTCATACCTTTCTACTAATGTACACCATTTTATACGTAGTATCTACTAACAAAAAGTTTTAAGCAAAAAAAATTTTGTTTACAAAATTTTCAAAAATGGATTTTTTTTTCGAAAAAATCCATTATGAAGGTATAATAAGTTTGTTACCATATTGTAGCTTGTGAAATTTCCTTTACAACGAAATATAAAAATGTATACTTTTGTTTTTTCTGAATACATTTTTTAAATTTGTCTAACTTGACTCTGGGTCCGAAGTCATTTCATATTCACCTTCGCCATCACTTTCGACCAATGAGGGCTGAGGGGGGTTGTACAAAGTACCTTTAGTTAATTAATAATTGACTGGCACGACAGCCCGATTACGAGACTAAGGCCTAGCTACCCGCAACCATCCGTGCTGTGCGTGCGAATTTTTACAAGGTTGGAAGGGACCTACAGCTTTATGCCGATTCCGAACGGCGAGTTGGGAGCTTTTTCATAGGAAATTTTATTCTCAGAAGTTTGCCATTTCCTGCTGAGAGGACAGCCGCCGAAAGAAAAATTGTTGTTTTTCTTTTTTTCGGTGTTAGCAGCAACGGAGTATTGAACCTGGGTTCGAGCGTCGCATTTGACTCGCGGCCCAACACACTAGCCAGCTGAGCTACGGCGGCTGTCTACCAACAACTAAGCAATTAAAAATCAACTCATACTCAAAATGTGGTAAGGCAACGTAAAAAAAAAAATTCTTTCCTAAAAGTTACAAAGCAACGTAAAAAAATTTTCTTTCAAATAATAGTTATCAATAATAGCACTGTGCGTGAAATTTACCCTCAAAAATTGCAACAAGCGGGGGACCTACTGAGCGACTTTTCTATAAGTATACTGAGTTGAGATCCACCAGGCGTTTGGCTGGATTGGCTTTAGTTTAAGAGAAATCCGACTTTGAATTTTGCTAATTTTAGTCAAGTTCGTCGCTTAAGTCTTCGAATGTTGAAATGCTAATTGGTCCTAAATCGTTCTGAATATCGCTTTACTGTCTTCGGCAAGTTTGTAGATATTTTAACGACCAACCAATTTGCTTAAGAGACCAATGCAAAAAAATACATTCAAACTGTGTTTTCGACAAATATGTCCCAAAAACCCCACTTTCGTCGGGGCATAAATGCAGTATAGCGAACCCTCGTGAAAAAAAGAAATGAGTATGCTTTTATGTAGAGGGTTGGCTCCTACATCTAACAAACTAAAAATTTTCCCTGGGAAACGCCCATAAAAGGCGTGGCTCTGGGTCAAAGTTCAAAGTCTTTATCAAAAAAACTCAATTAATCTCCAACTGATTTACACGATATGGGTATCAAACGAAAGGTATTTTTCATACCTTTCTTTTGATGTCAAACATTAGATTCGAAAGATGTACTAATAAAAAGTTTTAAGCGAAAAATAATTTTGTTTTACACAATGTTTCAAAAACTGATTTAGAACTGATCTAGTAGGTCCCCCGCTTGTTGCAATTTTCGACTAGCACAGTGTAGTTACTCAAATAATAGTTAGTTATAAAATCATAAATAAAGGTTATGAAGCAACGTAAAAAATATTTTCTCAAAATAATAGTTATCGGTAATGTAATTAAAAAATTCATACATAAAAGTTATGAAGCAGCGTAAACAAAAAAAATCCCAAAATAATAATAATCGAGAACGAAAAAAAATGTGTTTCTCATAACAGTTATTACGCAGCGCAAATAATAATTATAATCAACAAATAAATTTTGTGTTGCATTGTAATAGTTACATTGCAATTATTTTCTTAAAAACCTTATAATATTTAGTTAAGTCCCTGAAAATTTGTCTTCATTCATTACACCGTGCGACAGCATTTTTCACACCGGAAAAAAAAAACCGGCGTGAAACTGGAGACCAAACATAGTAATACTGCGTACTCAGTTTTTTATTTATACATCCTTTGCCCTTTTAAAAGGACTTAAAAATTTTGAAGGGGATAAAAAATAAAAAAATTATAAAAAATACTTAACCCCGTTAGAATATGGCGATCAGTATATCAAATAAAAGGAGAAAGGCTCAAGAATTGAAATTGAATTAGTATTTTATCTATTTGGAAAAAAAGGATAAGAAAAAGGTCTTTTGAAAATTTTAATCCTTTATATCCTTGCAAATTTATATAGAATTTTCTTGAAAAGTAAGTATGTTAAAACCCAAAATCTCCTTGATCACGTGTCAAAATTTCATTATTCTCGCTTCATTGATTTTGTATCTTTTTATGATTTAAAATACTGATTTTCAAATAAATTAGAATTTTTGTACTTCGTTAGAATTGCAGCTTCCGCCTTTTTTTTAATAACTTTCCAACTAATAAAGTTAGAGTAATGAAATTTTGACACGTGATCAGGGAGACTTATTTACTTTTGAAGAAAATTCTATATAAATTTTCAAGGATATAAAGGATTAAAATTTTCAAAGCATCTTTTTCATATCCTTTTTTTACAAATAGATAAAAAATTAATTTTATTTAAATTCTTGAGCCTTTCTACTTTCATTTGATATACATATCGCCATATTGTAACCAGGTTAAGTATTTTTTATATTTATTTTATTTTTTATCCCCTTCAAAATTTTGAAGTCCTTTTAAAAGGACAAAGAATGTAGCAATGAAAAACTGAGTACGCAGTATTACTATATTTGGTCTCCAGTTTCACGCACATATGGATTTTTCCCGGTGTGAAAAATGCTGTCGCACGGTGTTATTGGTTTAGTTGAGTTTCGGACCTGCGACACTACGATTTGTCGCCCTGTGAAAAAATTCTTCTAAAAAATTCTTCTCGAAAAAGCCTTTTAAACTATTCTAGCTAACAACTAAAGCACATTTTATGTACAAATTTTGCAGCATTTTAAGCTAAAACGAAACGTAAACATACAAAAATAACCACAACAACAACACTTGAGCTACGGCGGGCACACCAAACAATGTCCACTTTACACCGTAACCTGAAAACACACTGCCCAGCATCAAAGAAAGCGCCAAAATGCACGTAAATACAAATACTAAAAGCAAAAACAACAACAACAAATAGAGTAGCAAAAACAGCATCAGCAAATATAGCAGCAACAACAACAACACACAACAACTAGCATATTAATACGAAGGTGTACATAAAAGGTGCGCAAATTATGTCACGACACCGAAAAGCTAACAGCAGCAACAGCAACAACAACAACAACTAGTACAAATACACGGTCAGGCGTTGATGATGATAATTGTTTGGCTGTTGGTTAGCAGTTGTAGTTGTAGTTGTAGTTAGAGTGGCAGCAGCAGCAGCAGCATCAACACATTTGCCAGCCAACGCCGCATGTTCCCGCATCTGTGTGTGTGTGTGTGTATGTGTGCTTGTGTGGTGAATTGCTTGCTGCGGTATCGCTCACCTGAGGTTTGGGCTGTGTGTGTTGGTGTTGAGATTGAGGTTAGATGGCGCTGCTGATATTACCTGTCGTCCGCATGCACACGCCCACGTTCACGCTCGCCGTCGCACTATGGCCCAACGGCCGGCAAAACGTTGCAAAAATCAAAAATTTCATGAAAGCATTCGATAAAAGGAATACACGCATCTTATTGAGAATTTTCCAGGGATTACGAAAATGTAACTTTCATTCAATTCGGATTAGTAGTTTGGGAGGTAGAGCCGCTCAAAGTTGACAATTTTTCCACATCGAGAAAAATGTGTATTTTTTGTTTTTGTTTTTCATTTTTAAGATTGATTTGTATGTAAATGAAGCGACCAATCGGTAACTTGTTGGTTTTTTCTAAAAGGTACGTTAATTGTAAATATAATAAAAATAAAAAATGTTTATTTTGTTTTAAAAGTTGTTCGATCTACCGATTGCTCGAAAAGTCCATATTTCGACCTTTTTTCCAACTTTGATCGAGAATAAAAAAAATATACCAAAAATAACCTCCGCGAAATTGAGAATGGTTATTTATTATTCAATTATTTACCCAACTTCCAAAACTCAGCTGCCGCTTTTTGCCGCTTTACTTTCTAGAGCAATAAAAGTGAAACAACCTCGGGTCGAAAAACACGCAAGTATACGAAAAATCGCGCACATTTAGTACGGTCGACAACCCATTTTGTGTTGCTGGCATCTATCTAAATCTATATATCTAATCACGCTCAAACGGACTGGCCGATTTCAATGAAGCTTTCTTTGTTGGATTCGTCTTGAGTCAGTTCAGGTTTGTGCGAAAAGAAAATGCCGGAAAATCTATTGGAAAAGTCGGAAAATCCCTCTCATTTTTGACCGTGAATTATGAAAATTTTCAGACGATAACGTTGGAACCATAAGTCACACATCAATTAAATTCACTACGAACTTACTATTTAGTCATGTCCTTCGACAGAGGGATTGGGGCGGGTATTGGACAGTGGGGTGTGGCACCGCCCATAAAAGTCAAATCTTTATAAATGAATATTGTAACGATAAGACAGTCTGTCGCTGTGCAAAGCAACCCTGTCGCTACGCGCCGTGCCATAATTCAACCTGGCAATCATGGAAACCTTTAGTCCACTCTGGAATGTGCGAGAACGATCTGCGCGATAGCCGGACAGGTATAAAAGGCAGCCGGGTGCGGCGCAGCGAGTCAGTCTTGGTTTGACTAGTGAAGGTGCCACACGGAATAATTAAGCGAATAATTAAGTGCAAAGACAAATTAAGTGTAAAGTGTGAAATTTGTGAAATAAAGTGACTGTTGGTTTTCATTGATTGCGTTTGAGAAATTTAGTGTGTTTTTATTTATATTGCGCAATCCAGAGATACGTACTAGCCCACTAGAACTAGTATTTCGTAACAATATCTTCGAAATTGTAAGGTGCACAGCATTGAAATTTAGTATTGTGTCGTCCCATAGATGAGTCATTCTACTGGTAAGATTTGATGGGCGTTGGACAAGGGGCGTGGCACATTTTTTGTGACCCAAATATTTTGCTGACTTATATGTCGCACAGCAATGAAACTAAGTACGAACATACCATTTATTGATATCTTTCGACAGAGGGAAAAGTGCGGGTATTAAACAAGGAGGCTTGGCACCGCCTATTTAACTTAACCCTTTCAGTACTGCGGGGATATATAAGTACCAGATAATGTTCAAAAATCTGAAATCTGAAATTATGTAAACATGTTCTTTTGCTTATTTACAGCACATTTAGTTCAATTATACAGAAATATCTTCACTGGCCAAAAGTCGTATTGAAAGGGTTAAATCTGGTTCAAGCGCAGTCCATTTCTTTACTGAAACTTAGCAGACTCGATTGCAGCCTCGATTGCAGCCTCGATTGAGTTAATCAGAGAAGAAACTTACTCCTACGGTACATAAAATTTTAGCACATGGAAAGGATTTAATAGAATACCAGTGCTTACCAATTGGGGAATTGTCTGAAGAAGCTCAAGAATGCAAAAATAAGGACTACAAAAGGTATAGATGTATGAACACTTGCAAAATATCACGAGCTAGACAAAATGAAGACCTTTTCAACATGTTAGCAGTTTCTTCTGATCCAGTTATTTCATCTATGAGATCTGTAAGATCACAAAAAGAACTTACAGATACTTATAGCTTAGAAATGGTTTCATTATTAGATATTCCTTCCAGCGTAGATAGCGATTTTGAAAAAATCTAACTTTAAAAAAAAAAATTTTTTTGTAAAAAAATATGTATGAATCAATAAATTATATTAATTTATTGGAAAAAATATATAAAAAAATTAATTTTTTAATGCAAACACAAAAGTAATTTCATTATAGTATGAAGTTTTAATAAATCTTAACTTTGGCAACGAATTTTAAAGCCCCCTGTTACTGTGGCACCCTGTTTTTATGCTCATTTTAAAGTTTGGATATTACACTTTCAGATGCAATTTTAAATTTTTTAAATATCTTTATTGGTTCAGAAGTTATGATTTTTGCAACGAAAAATGGCAAACCGAGCCACAGTGCGTCGCGCACTAAGCGCCGGTGCTGACGAAGGTGCTGGTGTCGCTGCTGGCGGTCTTACATGGTTCGAGTTGATGGTAGATGGTGTCGGTGTTGCTGCTGACGGACAGCTGTTTGTTTGTTTGTTGGTTGGTTGGTTGGTTGGTTGGTGTGCCGGTTGGTTTTGCTTATGTCGAGACGACGCCTCAGGTCGGTGGCATGTTGGCATTTCGTTGGATTTAACCATGAATACAAAATGACATCAATAACGGCAAATGGCAGGCAACCTGGCGACGGGTTAATAGTCCGTCCACATGCACTTTGGACAATGTGGAGCGACAACGAGGCAATTAAATTAAAATGGTTTCGGCAATAAACGCTACCAAATTAATGGCGCTCATTTGAAAATGGAGCACAACGAGCTACAACCAAAACAACAACAACAATAAGCTTCTCTACAAACATACACAGCGATTTGTGAGCTAATCAAACTTTGACTTGGCAGTTAATTTCATTTTAGATGAGTCATCGAAACATTTGCTTGGCGCAACCAACACGCAGTCGTTTGTATGAGTTACATACTTATATGGAAATTATACATAAATATATGTATGTTTATCACTTTTTCAAGTGATTAACCCTTTCGGTTATGCCATGCCATATGGCATAGTCTCTTTTCAGTGCCTGTTTTAGGTCAAACAACTTGTGAATACTATATTTTTAAATATTTTGTATTTTTCTCTAAAGTTTTTTATACCAAATAATGAAAAAAATATTTTTATTAGTGTACCCAGTAAATTGTAAGGGTTCAGAAAGTGCGCTGCGTATTTTACAAAAAAAGATCACTTCGTACTTTTATTTATTCTATTACAAAAATAATTTTATTTCATAGCTTTATGTAAGTAATCTGGTAGGTATTTATTGCTTTAGTAAGTGTAAAAAAAAATAATATCCCAAATATAGTTCACCAAGGCAGCCGCCGTAGCTCAGCTGGCTAGTGCGTTGGGCCGCGAGTCAAATGCGACGCTCGAACCCAGGTTCAATACTCCGTTGCTGCTAACACCGAAAAAAAAAAGAAAAACAAAAATTTTTCTTTCGGCGGCTGTCCTCTCAGCAGGAAATGGCAAACTCTGAGAGTAATATTGCCTATGAAAAAGCTCCCAACTCGCCGTTCGGAATCGGCATAAAACTGTAGGTCCCTTCCACCCGCGTACAGATTCACACGCACAACACGGGTGGTTGCGGGAAGCTAGGCCTTAGTCTCGCGTAAGCGGGCTGTCGTGCCAGTCAAGAAGAAGAAGAAGAAGAAGAAGGCTGTACGATTTTTGTTATTTCTTACTATGCCATATGGCATAGATTTTACCCAACGGAAATACAATTTTTGATTTGATTGAATAGCGGCAGTGGCTGCACGCTTCATTTATAAGCAATAAAATTTTCCTTTGTTTATGTTTTTGTATTGTATTTTGTAAACTATTTAAGTTATTATTGGCGCGGAATGTGCACTACGACCTAAAAGATCTATTGTGCCCCCTTCTTGGACTTCACAGTTCGTCCATGAGTCCAGTATCCAAGAGGAATCTTAGTACATTTCCTAAGCCTCTGGAAACTTAGTTCGAACCTGGTATAACCTGGTTTCATTGTCCTGCAAACAGAACCTACAGAGTTCGTTCACCCTGATACCTAGTTTGGTTAGATGATAGTTCAGTCTACAATGCCCTGTCAATATACCTGTGATAATCCTTAGACTTTTCTTTGAGAGACTCATACATTCCTCGAACCTTTTCGTGTTGTAAGAGCCAATAACCATTTTGGAATGTACAAGGCCTGGTTGATTTTCCCAGTATTGATTCCCGATAGTTATCTCGTCGAATGGATAGTGCTGCTTTGCCTAGACCACAGAATGGTTCTGGGCCGACGAATGGGGTAGACGCCCCCTTCTTGCAAGTTTATCGGCCTGCTCATTCCCATCAATACCGGCGTGACCGGCAAATGGTGGTCTGCTTTCCTGTAGGTTCCGAGTATCTAATCCCAGGTCCATACACCCCAATTCCGGTACCTTCCTGTTAGGGACCCATCTGTGTACCAGGAAATCATGTACTGATCTATCAGATATGTCTCTGATATACCTACCAAGCTTATTTTATTAGTTAGTTCTTTTTTAAATCTAATAAATCAATCTTAATAATTAAAAATAAAAATTTTTTTTTTCATTTAACCCTTTCGGTTATTCTATGCCATATGGCATAGTCTCTTTTCAGTGCCTGTTTTAGGTCAAAAAACTTGTGGATACTATATTTTTGTTGTTCCTTAGAATAGTTTGAAGTTTGAGGAAAAATACGAAAATAATAAACTGAATAATTAAGTTGAGAGAAGAGAAGTATACACGTTTTTTTAATGGTATATCTTGAAATAGTAAAGGAAGAAGAAGCAGAAAAAATTAGATAACTTTTTTAATTTGACGTTTTCTTTCAATTTAGATACTTTTTTTTAAAAATTTTGGCTGAAGTAAATGAAGAAATATTCAAATTTTCGTTATGCGTAAAAAGTTGAATGTTTAAGTAATTATTACAGCCGCAACGATGTGGTTGCTCTCATAGAAAAACACTCTAAAATACAGGGTCCGAGTATACAAATTTAATAATTTCTTATGGATTGTTGCTAATATAACCACATAGAAGCCTAAGACGTAAAATTTAAAATTTTAACTTTCCCCAGTAAAAAGCTGTAGCGAAAGGATTAAGTACATTCTGTGCCATATGGCATGATGCCCAAAAACCACTTTTTCGAACAATATTTAAAAAAACTACTTTTGATTATTCATTATGTAGGCTTAAACAGTAATAAAATGGAAAAGAATGATTTTTAAAGTCTAAAACAAAAAGAAAGTACCGAAAGGGTTAACTTGAAGACAAAATGTAAAGTAATATTTTGAATGAAGAATGTCAAACAAATGAATTTTTTCAAGAAAAAAAAAAACGAAAATGTAAAGCTTTAAGAAAAAACATTGCTTATTCAATTAATTCTTGTGACAGAAAATTAATTAATAATTATGAGAAATGTGCATAGAACAATTTCACGCTCATTAGTAGCTGAGTTGCCATATTTTATAGGCTGATAAGAACCCGAAAAACTATGTCATTATTTCTATTAAAACAATAAAAACCTTTATGCGTCTCCCAGTAGGATTTTGTGTTGAATTATGTTAGTTTTCTTTTACGATCAAACCCATAAACACACATACCCGCATAAACATATTCACGATCCTAATTCGCTGACTTATGTCAATAACACACGAAATATCCATTTGGCCTCGTTGGACAGCACCGCAAGGTGCATCACCCCAATTTTTGTATCAATACAGACATATATTAGCTACGAATATATATTCACCACATACATACATATGTTGGCTATTATTATACATATGAATGGCAAGGTATAAAAACATATTGAAAAAGCAGACATAAACACGCACTTGGTGCGGTTATAAGCCAGAATGCACTTAATTCCAAAACGAAAAGGCAAACCATAAAAAACAATGAAATTCCTTTAAGTGATAAAAGCTGTAATCGTATAGTCGGCGTATAGTGTATACCGATATGATGTCTTTTACCGGCGCCACATAAAATAAAATACAACAAAATAAACACAACAAACACACACAATACACACACATTGCAAGTGAGGCGCACCGACGTTGTGTTTATACCAAAAAAGCCATTTTAATATTATTACATCCAAGCAACAACAACAATGAAAAAAATCGAAAATGGCATAACAATAGCCAATTCGATGTCGGCGCCCCTTCGGTGGTTGCGGTGATTATTAGTCGGTGGTCGCAACATGAAAAGGGCAAAGCCGTAAACAAAAGGATTGTTCCTTTCGTTCTAATAACATGCGTTGCCGCGCTAATGCCTAAGCCTACGGCGAATCTATACTATAATTCCATATAAATCTTCAATATAATATAATTCCCATTGTTGGGAAACGTCTGTTGCACAACGCATTGCTGCGTATGCTTCGAATTGGGAATTGCGCCGTATCAACATTTTCAAGGGGCACTCAACGCCAACGCCAACGCCAACATCAACTTGAACTATTTACTATGAAAGTTATTTTTTTTTGAAGAAAATCTATTCATTTATTGCCCTATAAATCAGACTTTAGTCAGAGGGTTTGTAGTTAATATCTATAAATAACTGTTGCAGGGCGTTTGATATAATTTAATGAAGAGAAGCAACAAGATTGTAGTTTAGTTCTTACGATAAGCTTTGAAGAAGTTGAGACTGAATTCATAGACACTGATTGAATTAAATTGGATTAAGTTTGGTTGAAATGTATTCACTTGAATTAAATTTCAATTAATTCGAGTAGATTTCAATTAACTTGACTTGAATTTAAATGCATAGAACTGAATTGAATTAAATAGAATTAAAAATAAATGAATAGACTTGAGTGGAATTAAACTAAGTTGAAAAGAAGTGAATAGAAATAAGTCGAATTGAATATAATTGAATTGTATTGAATATAACTGAATAGAAAATAATAGAATTCATAGAATTGACTTGACTTGAACTAAATTAAATTGATTGTAATTGAATATAATTGATTGAAATGGAATAGAAATGAATAAAATTGGTTAGAATTGAACACAGAAATAATTCTAAAAAAATCATATTGAATAGAATTAAATTGCATAGAAATAATTATAATTAAATTAAATTAAATAGAAGTGAATAAAACTAAATTGAATTTAATTGAATACAATTGAATAGAAATGAATACGATTGATAAGAATTGAACACAATTAAATAAAAGAGCATAAAATTGAATATAAATAATTAGAATTAAATTAAATTAAATTAAATTAAATTAAATTAAATTAAATTAAATTAAATTAAATTAAATTAAATTAAATTAAATTAAATTAAATTAAATTAAATTAAATTAAATTAAATTAAATTAAATTAAATTAAATTAAATTAAATTAAATTAAATTAAATTAAATTAAATTAAATTAAATTAAATTAAATTAAATTAAATTAAATTAAATTAAATTAAATTAAATTAAATTAAATTAAATTAAATTAAATTAAATTAAATTAAATTAAATTAAATTAAATTAAATTAAATTAAATTAAATTAAATTAAATTAAATTAAATTAAATTAAATTAAATTAAATTAAATTAAATTAAATTAAATTAAATTAAATTAAATTAAATTAAATTAAATTAAATTAAATTAAATTAAATTAAATTAAATTAAATTAAATTAAATTAAATTAAATTAAATTAAATTAAATTAAATTAAATTAAATTAAATTAAATTAAATTAAATTAAATTAAATTAAATTAAATTAAATTAAATTAAATTAAATTAAATTAAATTAAATTAAATTAAATTAAATTAAATTAAATTAAATTAAATTAAATTAAATTAAATTAAATTAAATTAAATTAAATTAAATTAAATTAAATTAAATTAAATTAAATTAAATTAAATTAAATTAAATTAAATTAAATTAAATTAAATTAAATTAAATTAAATTAAATTAAATTAAATTAAATTAAATTAAATTAAATTAAATTAAATTAAATTAAATTAAATTAAATTAAATTAAATTAAATTAAATTAAATTAAATTAAATTAAATTAAATTAAATTAAATTAAATTAAATTAAATTAAATTAAATTAAATTAAATTAAATTAAATTAAATTAAATTAAATTAAATTAAATTAAATTAAATTAAATTAAATTAAATTAAATTAAATTAAATTAAATTAAATTAAATTAAATTAAATTAAATTAAATTAAATTAAATTAAATTAAATTAAATTAAATTAAATTAAATTAAATTAAATTAAATTAAATTAAATTAAATTAAATTAAATTAAATTAAATTAAATTAAATTAAATTAAATTAAATTAAATTAAATTAAATTAAATTAAATTAAATTAAATTAAATTAAATTAAATTAAATTAAATTAAATTAAATTAAATTAAATTAAATTAAATTAAATTAAATTAAATTAAATTAAATTAAATTAAATTAAATTAAATTAAATTAAATTAAATTAAATTAAATTAAATTAAATTAAATTAAATTAAATTAAATTAAATTAAATTAAATTAAATTAAATTAAATTAAATTAAATTAAATTAAATTAAATTAAATTAAATTAAATTAAATTAAATTAAATTAAATTAAATTAAATTAAATTAAATTAAATTAAATTAAATTAAATTAAATTAAATTAAATTAAATTAAATTAAATTAAATTAAATTAAATTAAATTAAATTAAATTAAATTAAATTAAATTAAATTAAATTAAATTAAATTAAATTAAATTAAATTAAATTAAATTAAATTAAATTAAATTAAATTAAATTAAATTAAATTAAATTAAATTAAATTAAATTAAATTAAATTAAATTAAATTAAATTAAATTAAATTAAATTAAATTAAATTAAATTAAATTAAATTAAATTAAATTAAATTAAATTAAATTAAATTAAATTAAATTAAATTAAATTAAATTAAATTAAATTAAATTAAATTAAATTAAATTAAATTAAATTAAATTAAATTAAATTAAATTAAATTAAATTAAATTAAATTAAATTAAATTAAATTAAATTAAATTAAATTAAATTAAATTAAATTAAATTAAATTAAATTAAATTAAATTAAATTAAATTAAATTAAATTAAATTAAATTAAATTAAATTAAATTAAATTAAATTAAATTAAATTAAATTAAATTAAATTAAATTAAATTAAATTAAATTAAATTAAATTAAATTAAATTAAATTAAATTAAATTAAATTAAATTAAATTAAATTAAATTAAATTAAATTAAATTAAATTAAATTAAATTAAATTAAATTAAATTAAATTAAATTAAATTAAATTAAATTAAATTAAATTAAATTAAATTAAATTAAATTAAATTAAATTAAATTAAATTAAATTAAATTAAATTAAATTAAATTAAATTAAATTAAATTAAATTAAATTAAATTAAATTAAATTAAATTAAATTAAATTAAATTAAATTAAATTAAATTAAATTAAATTAAATTAAATTAAATTAAATTAAATTAAATTAAATTAAATTAAATTAAATTAAATTAAATTAAATTAAATTAAATTAAATTAAATTAAATTAAATTAAATTAAATTAAATTAAATTAAATTAAATTAAATTAAATTAAATTAAATTAAATTAAATTAAATTAAATTAAATTAAATTAAATTAAATTAAATTAAATTAAATTAAATTAAATTAAATTAAATTAAATTAAATTAAATTAAATTAAATTAAATTAAATTAAATTAAATTAAATTAAATTAAATTAAATTAAATTAAATTAAATTAAATTAAATTAAATTAAATTAAATTAAATTAAATTAAATTAAATTAAATTAAATTAAATTAAATTAAATTAAATTAAATTAAATTAAATTAAATTAAATTAAATTAAATTAAATTAAATTAAATTAAATTAAATTAAATTAAATTAAATTAAATTAAATTAAATTAAATTAAATTAAATTAAATTAAATTAAATTAAATTAAATTAAATTAAATTAAATTAAATTAAATTAAATTAAATTAAATTAAATTAAATTAAATTAAATTAAATTAAATTAAATTAAATTAAATTAAATTAAATTAAATTAAATTAAATTAAATTAAATTAAATTAAATTAAATTAAATTAAATTAAATTAAATTAAATTAAATTAAATTAAATTAAATTAAATTAAATTAAATTAAATTAAATTAAATTAAATTAAATTAAATTAAATTAAATTAAATTAAATTAAATTAAATTAAATTAAATTAAATTAAATTAAATTAAATTAAATTAAATTAAATTAAATTAAATTAAATTAAATTAAATTAAATTAAATTAAATTAAATTAAATTAAATTAAATTAAATTAAATTAAATTAAATTAAATTAAATTAAATTAAATTAAATTAAATTAAATTAAATTAAATTAAATTAAATTAAATTAAATTAAATTAAATTAAATTAAATTAAATTAAATTAAATTAAATTAAATTAAATTAAATTAAATTAAATTAAATTAAATTAAATTAAATTAAATTAAATTAAATTAAATTAAATTAAATTAAATTAAATTAAATTAAATTAAATTAAATTAAATTAAATTAAATTAAATTAAATTAAATTAAATTAAATTAAATTAAATTAAATTAAATTAAATTAAATTAAATTAAATTAAATTAAATTAAATTAAATTAAATTAAATTAAATTAAATTAAATTAAATTAAATTAAATTAAATTAAATTAAATTAAATTAAATTAAATTAAATTAAATTAAATTAAATTAAATTAAATTAAATTAAATTAAATTAAATTAAATTAAATTAAATTAAATTAAATTAAATTAAATTAAATTAAATTAAATTAAATTAAATTAAATTAAATTAAATTAAATTAAATTAAATTAAATTAAATTAAATTAAATTAAATTAAATTAAATTAAATTAAATTAAATTAAATTAAATTAAATTAAATTAAATTAAATTAAATTAAATTAAATTAAATTAAATTAAATTAAATTAAATTAAATTAAATTAAATTAAATTAAATTAAATTAAATTAAATTAAATTAAATTAAATTAAATTAAATTAAATTAAATTAAATTAAATTAAATTAAATTAAATTAAATTAAATTAAATTAAATTAAATTAAATTAAATTAAATTAAATTAAATTAAATTAAATTAAATTAAATTAAATTAAATTAAATTAAATTAAATTAAATTAAATTAAATTAAATTAAATTAAATTAAATTAAATTAAATTAAATTAAATTAAATTAAATTAAATTAAATTAAATTAAATTAAATTAAATTAAATTAAATTAAATTAAATTAAATTAAATTAAATTAAATTAAATTAAATTAAATTAAATTAAATTAAATTAAATTAAATTAAATTAAATTAAATTAAATTAAATTAAATTAAATTAAATTAAATTAAATTAAATTAAATTAAATTAAATTAAATTAAATTAAATTAAATTAAATTAAATTAAATTAAATTAAATTAAATTAAATTAAATTAAATTAAATTAAATTAAATTAAATTAAATTAAATTAAATTAAATTAAATTAAATTAAATTAAATTAAATTAAATTAAATTAAATTAAATTAAATTAAATTAAATTAAATTAAATTAAATTAAATTAAATTAAATTAAATTAAATTAAATTAAATTAAATTAAATTAAATTAAATTAAATTAAATTAAATTAAATTAAATTAAATTAAATTAAATTAAATTAAATTAAATTAAATTAAATTAAATTAAATTAAATTAAATTAAATTAAATTAAATTAAATTAAATTAAATTAAATTAAATTAAATTAAATTAAATTAAATTAAATTAAATTAAATTAAATTAAATTAAATTAAATTAAATTAAATTAAATTAAATTAAATTAAATTAAATTAAATTAAATTAAATTAAATTAAATTAAATTAAATTAAATTAAATTAAATTAAATTAAATTAAATATAATTGAACAAAACTAAATTGAATTTAATTGAATATAATTACTTCTATTCAATTTTATGCTCTTCAGTTATTGTTCAATTCAATACAATTGAATAGAAATGAATACAATTGATAAGAATTGAACACAATTAAATAAAAGAGCATAAAATTGAAGGGAAATAATTAGAATTAAATTAAATTGAATAGAATTGAATACAACTAATTTGAATTTAATTAAATATATATGAATACAAATGAATAGAATTGATAAGAATTGAACATAATTAAATAGAAGAGCATAAAATTGAATAGAAATAATTACTTAGAATTAAATTAAATTGAAAAAAATTGAATACAACTAAATTGAATTTAATATATAATAGATATTAATACAAATGAATACAATCGATAAGAATTGAACACAATTAAGTAGAAGAGCATAGAATTGAATAGAAATAATTAGAATTAAATTAAATTGAATATAATTGAATTAACCTAAATTGAATTTAATTGAATAGAATTGAATAGAATATAAATAATGGAATTGATAAGAATTGAACACAATCAAATAGAAGAGCATAAAATTGAATAAAAATAATTATAACTAAATACAATTAAATAGAACGAAATTGAATAGAATAGAAGTGAATAGAATTGAATAGAATCGTATATAATTGAATACAATTCAGTAGTGAATAGTGAATAGAATTGAATAGAATCGAATATAATTGAATACAATTCAATAGCAATGAATGGATGACTTGATCAGAATTGAGAACAATTGGGCACTAGAGCATTGAGTTGAATAGAATTAATTATAACTAAATACAATTACATAGAAATAAATTGAATTAAATTGAATATAATAGAAGTGAATAGAATTGAATAAAATTGAATACAATTCAATAGAAATTAATGGATTATTTGATCAGAGTTGAAAACAATTGAATAGAAGAGCATTGAATTGAATAGAAATAATTATAATTAAACACAATTGAATAGAATTGAATAGAACTAAATTGTACTGGAGCTGATCTGAATTGATTTTGAGTGAACTGAATTGGAGTTGAATTGAATTGAATTGCATAGTATTATTTGAAGTTTAGTTTAATTTACATAAAGTGAACTGAATTCAATTATAGTGGTGTTGAGTCAAACTGAATTAAATTGACATTGATTTAAATGAAATTGGATTCAAGTGAACTGAATTGAAAATGATTTGAATTGAATTGAGGTGGTGTTGAGTTTCATAGAGTTGCCTTTAATTAAAGCCGAATTGAATTAATTTAAAGTAAATTGAAGTTCAGTTAAATTAAACTAAATTGGACTGTGTTCAAGTGAACTCAATTAATGTTGAGTTAACTTTAATTAAATTAAATTGAATTAAATTGAACTAAATTGAATTGACCCGAATTGAATTGAAGCTGAATTTCATTGAATTGACTTCATTTAAAGTTGAATTGAATTAAATTGAAATATGTTGGAATTTAATTGAATTTAATTGAAGTGAATTATATTGAATTGACTTGACTTGAACTGAATTGAATTGGAATTGAGTTGAAGTTGAATTTGATTGAAGTGATTTTCAGTTGAATTGAATTAAACTGTATTAAAGTTGAATTGAATTGAATTGATCTGAATTAAATTGATCTGAATTTAATTGGAGCTGAATTTCATTGAATTGGCTTTACTTAAAGTTGAACTGAATTAAATTTATGTGGATTATATTAAATAGACTTGAACTGAATTGAATTGAAATTGAGTTGTATTTGAATTGGAGCTGAAGTTGATTGAAGTGAACTGAATTAATGTTGAGTTGAATTGAATTGAATTGAATTGAATTGAATTGTATTAAACTTGATTTGAATTGAATTCAGCTGACTTGAATTGGAGCTGAATTTCATTGAATTGACTTCACTTAAAGCTGAATTGAAATTAAGAACATGTTGGAGTTTAGTTGCATTAAATCGAATTGGATTATATTGAATAGACCTGAACTGAATTGAAATGGAGTTAAGTTATAGTTGAATTGGAGTTGAGTTAAATGGAATTGGATTGAAGTGAACTGAATAGCTAAGTTTAGTTATATTTAATTGAAATAAATGAGAGTTGAAATGAGAGTTAAATTGAATTGGAGTTGAGTTTCATTGAACTGATTTATATTAAAGTTAAATTGAAACTTTCTTCAGTGGCTCGTTGACCTCTTTAAGAAACTACAAACTGCTATATTTTTCAAATTATATTTCAACACAAACACACCTTTTGCCTACAACAGCTCGTCCAGTTAAGTTGACTTGATTCGAATTGGATTGCTTGGAATTGGGTTCGATTTTTCTAACATTTATTTACATAACTGACAAAAACTCTAATTTATTAAATGAATATTTCCTTTCATAAATTTCAGAATAACCAGGATATGAGTTAAGTTCGACACTTATTCGTACATCATGTAATCTTTCGACTTAAAGTAGCTTTAAATGCAACAAACCACTTTCAGACGACTCAACTCAGCTGCTAATGAAATCTATCGAATTATTTCTCCATTTAAATGGCAAATGGCCATGCAGGCAGCTGAATAACTTCATTTCGAACAACAATTACATGAAAGTGTGCCACTTCAGCTGTTACAGAGTGTGGCAATTAAAATGTCATTTGCAGTAAGAAACCGAGCAGAATACAAAAAGTGCTTGGCTTGTTGTTGTGGGAAAATGTTAAGAGAATATAAAAATGCGAATACACACACATGCACATACATGTAGTTATGTATCTAAATGTTTGCAATTGTGGCAAATGCAATGACCAAAGCAATCACGCAAGTCAGCTTATGGTGACCGGTTAGAGCGCTACAGAATGATTTAGACATTTTTAAAAACAAAGTTAAAAATCTTAAGAACCAATTAACATTTTATGAGTGAGAGAAGAATGAGAAAAAATCTGATTCAGTCTACTTTTAAAAACTGTGCTAAAAACCTTAAGAACCAACTAACACTAAGGGCTTTGTTGTTAGGAGTGAGAGAAGAATGATACCTAAGATTGCATTGCAAGAACTTTGGGTGTTATCATTACACTTTCAAATCTATAAAAAACCTGAAAAGACTTTAAGTTGGGTTCGAACCACTTCAACCAAAACTAAGCGGGTTCGAAAACAAGTAATGCTGGAGTAGGCATCCATAATGATGATTCAAAGATGGAAAGTAGAAGCAGAGTTTGAAAGATAAGCTGGCAGACACATACTCGTAGATTACTAAACAAAATACAGTTTGAACTAAAAATATAACAAACTTCAGCGACAATGGGACTGTCAATCTGAACAGCAAAATCAATGATTGATGTTCAGATTAAAGATTGTACAGAAATTGTGCTCTTTGCTGATGACTTGGAACCAAACTGTCGAAGTGAGGATTTCGTGTCTGAGTCCTAAGAGGTACTAAACTAGCTTTACACATGACATAACATACTGGAGAATTTATTAGTTTTAGAAAGCGGTAATAGATTAGATCTCAACCTCTGTTCAATGATTGGTTTTATATGTACCGAACATTCGCCGGTTACGAATTCTGGACAACATTCATTCATTTTCAGGCATATAACACCGTGCGACATTATTTTTCACACCGGGAAAAATCCTGCGTACTGCGTACTCAGTTTTTCATTTCTACATCCTTTGTCCTTTTAAAAGTACTTCAAAATTTTAAAGGGGATACAAATAAAAAAAATAAAAAAAATACTTAACCTCGTTAGAATATAGCGATATATATATCAAATGAAAGAGGAAAGGCTCATGAATTTAAATAAAATTTATTTGTTATCTATTTGTAAAAAAAAGATATGAAAAAGGTCCTTTGAAAATTTTATTTTTTTTTTTTTAATTGAAAATGTATATAGAATTTTCTTGAAAAGTAACTATGTTAAAACCCAAAATCTAACTGATTACGTGTCAAAATTGCATTACTCTAACTTTATTGGTTCGAAAGTTATTAAAAAAAGGCGGAAGCTGCAATTCTAATGAAGTACAAAAATTCGAATTTATTTGAGTATCAGTATTTTAAATAATAAAAAGATACAAAATCAATGAAGCGAGAATAATGAAATTTTGACAGATGATCAAGGAGATTTTCATAAATATTCTATATACATTTTTAAGGATATAAAGGATTAAAATTTTCAGAGGACCTTTTTCATGTATTTTTTTTTACAAATAGAAAATAAATTAATTTTATTTAAATTCTTTAGCCTTTCCTCTTTCATTTGATATATACATATATCGCCATATTCTAACCAGGTTAAGTATTTTTTATATTTTTTTTTTTTTAATCCCCTTCTAAATTTTGAAGTCCTTTTAAAAGGATAAAAAGTGTAAAAATGAAAAACTGAGTACGCAGTATTACTATGTTTGATCTCTAGTTTAACGCCCATATGGATTTTTTCCGGTGTGAAATTGTTTTTTTATTTTTGTCGGTGTAATATATGTGGATCTTCCTAATGAAAAGACTATCGAATATTCGAAAATAACAAAAAGTCTTCTTCCCAAATACAAAATGCCGTTTGCAGCGTTCACAATGTGACCTCTAAACAGCCCACACAACTCCTTCCAATCACGAACTACTTTAACGACTTCCCAGCAAATTAGTGCAGTCAGACGGAAAAGCGCATGCAAGGAAACGTTCAACAGCTGCCAACAACACTGCACGGCCACTCGCCACAACGCCACAACGCATCGCGCAAAATAAGCCATAATGCTACAATGCTCGTTGACGCTTTCCCCAAAACGGGCGCCACAAAATGTGGTGAAATAAAATTAATTTGAACTTTCCGCTAACCAGAGCGACGGACTCGTCGAGACGTCTGCGCGCTGCTATCGTTTTTCGTTGCCATTTCGAGTGCATCAACGACGAGTGCGCCAACATAAATGGTTGACATGCAGTTGTAAATGTTGTTGTTGTTGTTATTGCTATTGTTGTTGTAGTAGTTGGTGGTGTTGTAAAGTTATTTGGTGCTTGGAGAATATGTTTTTTTTTCTCGACTGCTTTTATTATTGTTGAAGTTTTGCTAGTTGTGCTGCTAATGCTGCCATCTTTGTTGTCGTTGTTGTTGTTCCTATTGGTGTTTGCTGTCGCTGCCATTGCTGTCAGTGAGAATTTTGGAAAGTAGCGGAAACCGCAATAAAACCATAATCGACAGCAAGATAGACAAAAATATATACCAAGTCAGCATGCAGTCTGCGTTGAATTGGCTGCTTTTGTTGTTGTTGTTGTTATTGTAAGTTGCTGGCCGCAATTGTTGCATTGCTGTGTTGTTGTTGTGTGGTCGGTCGGGCAGAGAGACAAGTGGAAAAGGATATGCTGTAGTTATATTTTGGTTTTGTGCTGACACACACACACACAAACAAACATACTTAGTCCTTCCCCATCTCTCTCTACCTTTCGCTGCCACACTATTCGTCGTCTCTTTTTCGCACAAGATCGCTCGTTTTCGTCATTTTATGGTAATAATAATGAAACCTTTTACAGTTTGCGGAAAAGTTAAAATGATTGTTATGCAATTGTTGCCAAGAAATGGCTGCTGGTGGTTTGTTTTGCAACAACAACAACAAAGCAGCGTAGCATAATGCTACCCATGCCGGAATGTGTTGACAAAGCAACTTTGCGGCAGCAAATAAAATCAAATTGCTATCCACTGTCCAATGTGCCAGTGTGTCCAATATTGAAAAACTTTTCCATATAACACAAATTATTTATGTTGGCCAGTTTTGTTTGGGACTTGGCTCAATCGCAAGCACGCAAACATTAGCATATTTCCCATGGCTGGTAGTAATTAATTTGAGTGAAAAGTTTAAGCAGCGGATGCTGAAATGCCAATGTTTTTAGAGAGATTATAGTGATCTGTCAGTCAACTCTTCAGAGACAAGGAAGTCGTTGTTGGAAATTATTATAGAAACTTGCATTAAATGATATTAGTTTTGACTTATTCCTGGAGTTCAAGTTAAAGTTGGAGCTTTGGTCTCTTCAGAGACCTATAGTAGAATTTTATGGCAAATAAATTCGTGGTACATTTCTTACTTAAAAGTTCTGTTTCAAAGGAGATTTTTGGGCATTATAGAAAAAAGGGTCAAGTTGACCCACAAAAGTGGGAGCTAGAGGGTTAAGATGTTCCACAAAAAGGTTCCTTGAAGTATTTTACTTTACATTGCTGAACACATCATTAACCTAGAATGTAAGGCCACATGGTTTTCGTTTGATTTTGATTCACCATAAGAATGTGTAAAAGGGGGAAACTTTGGGCCCCTAAAAACAAATGCAGATGTAAACTTTTAAAACGCCAATACATGTATACTTTTTTTGACCCCCTCTAGTAGAATTAATTAAATTTAATTTTACATTAATTTATTAAAATTCCAAAAATTGAGAAATTCAAAGAAGTTTGAAAAAGAAGATGAACGACTCACCATATCGCCCTGTAACATTTTTAAAGATTTTCTCGCTTTTCTCTCAAAGCTCTCTTGGTATCCCAGAAAATTTTTTTACTGATTTCATAAACCAATTGGCTTGAAACTCTGTACACACACATTTGTAGTGCTTATGCTTATACAGGGTGGCGCAAAAGTTGTCACTCAGCGCAAAAGTTGTCACCTGGTGTTCTTTGGCCCTAATTTGTTTATGAATGAATTAATAAATGAATGAATGAATATATTAATGAATTAATGAAAGAATGAATGAATTCATGAATTAATGAAAGAATGAATGAATGAATAAATAAATAAATTAATGAATGAATGAATGAATTAATGAATGAATGAAGAAATAAATGAATGAATGAATGAATGAATGAAAGAATTTATGAATTAATGAATGCATGAATGAATGAATGATTGAATGAATGAACGAATGAATGAATGAATGAATTATTGAAGAAATGAGTGAATGAATGAATGACTAAATGATTAAATGAATAAATAATTGAATGAATGAATGAATGAATGTCAAAGCAAAAGTTACTTTTGCCCCCATTTGAAAAAGTGATGGCATCCGCCGATAAGATGATGACTTTTGGGCCACCCTGTATAAAGTTAATTTTTTTTTAAATGCCAAAAAAGATGATAAGCAATAAAGAAACCGATGAACATCAGTTTTTCAACAAATGGGGTTTTATCTTATCTTATCTTATTCCCACTACAGCAGCAGCCACTCCTGCACATTGAATGCCGAATTTTTAACGTGAGTGCCGCCACAGTGTGGCCTAACCCACGGTGCTCAAAAGCACAGCGTATCAAAATTGAGCGTTGATAAGCGCCCGAGAGACTAGCTCCCGGTACCAATTAGAAAAATGCAAATGGGACATTACCCCTCCTTGGTAGGGATCGAGGCCTATCTAAGCTTCTGTCGTGCTAACTCCTGCGGTACAGTAAAAGTCAGACAGGCATTACTTACTTACATACTTACTTACTTAACTAGTCATAACAACGCTTTACCGGGTTATGGCCTGCCGCGAGAATTCTCTCCAGGCGAGGTGATAGGTTGGAAATTCAAGGGTAGAGATGTTAGGGAGTCCTCAACTTGGTCCATCGTTCGGAGACACGGTTTCCCTTTTTGCTGTCTATCTCCAACTATTGTGTAAAAAACTGGGCCAAAGATTTTCCAAAGCATCTTCCTATCGAATTCCCCAAGGGCCGCTATGTCGTTTTGTGACAGTATCCTTGCTTTCGTGCCATAAAGGAGCACAGGCAGAACAATCCTCCTAAAGAGTGCAAGTGTTATTGGTCGAGAGAGGTCTCTGCTACTTAACCCTAGTTAGATAATGTTATTTTTTTGTACTAAAAAGATAACGATACGTCTGAGAGACGTATGCTAGTTTATATCCTTTTAAAAGTGTTGTTAGACGGAATATTGATAATTTTCTTATTGAGATCATTTATTTAATAAATTTCTGTTAACATTACATAATTTTTGAAGTAAAATAATGTTTGTTTAGTAAACAAAAATAAAATTAAAATTGACGATTGAGAGAGAGAGAGCAAAAAATTCAAAAGGCGTACGTCTGACAGACGTACCTTATCTAAGCAGGGTTAATTGCCCGCCCAGATTGTTGTAGCACCTATTGGCAAGAGTAATCCTTTGCTTTATCCTCAAGCTGATATCACTGTTCCTGTCTATGGCGATGACAAGGTAGATGAACTCCTTGACAACTTCAAAAGTCGGCCTCGTCGTGGGATCTTAATCGCTGCGAGTTCCGGCGTGCAGACAGCAAATACGTCGTTTTGCTTTCATTTACCACCAGACTCATTTTTGCAGATAACTCAGTTAATCTCAATTGTTACTCTTTCGGCAAAGGCAGCGGTGACATCGCGCTTGTAACGCCCCTTGAGGTCAATTTCAGTGTCAGTGAGAGGCTCAAGAATTTAAATAAAATTGATTTGTTATCTATTTGTACAAAAAGGTTATGAAAAAGATCCTTTGAAAATGTTAATCCTTTATATCCTTGAAAATTTATATAGAATTTTCTTGAAAAGTAAGTATTTTAAAACCCCAAATCTCCTTGATCTCGAGTCAAAATGTCATTATTCTCGCTTCATTGATTTTGTATCTTTTTATTATTTAACATACTGATACTCAAATAAATTAGAATTTTTGTACTTCATTAGAATTGCAGCTTCCGCCTTTTTTTTAATAACTTTCGAATCAATAAAGTTAGACTAATGAAATTTTGACACGTGATCAAGGAGATTTTGGGGTCTAACATACTTACATTTCAAGAAAATTCTATATAAATTTTCAAGGATATAAAGGATTAACATTTTCAAAGGACCTTTTTCATATCCTTTTTGTACAAATAGATAACAAATCAATTTTATTTAAATTCTTGAGCCTTTCTTCTTTCATTTGATATACATATCGCCATATTCTAACGAGGTTAAGTATTTTTTATATTTTTTTTATTTTTTATCCCTTTCAAAATTTTGAAGTTCTTTTAAAAGGACAAAGGATGTAGAAATGAAAAACTGAGTACGCAGCATTACTATGTTTGGTCTCTAGTTTAACGCCCATATGGATTTTTTCGAGTGTGAAAAATGCTGTCGCACAGTGTTATGAACACTAAATTTTTCGGTCCAACAAATCTAAAGCAATTTGAGCAGCAACATAAAGAGTATACAGTTTTTATAAGTAAAGTGTGGAAAGTCATATGTGTAAGGAAAGAAATTAGAAGGTCATTAGTCTAAATCTTCAACTTTTTCAACAGTACTTTGAAATACCTTAGATGAGCTACAACTTAGCCAGTTAAACTCCCAAAATCAAATGAAAAATGAGATGTTTTGCATAATAAATTACATTATTGTTTTTCCTTGCCAATCTACATAAACCTTAAAAGCCCAAAGTGTCACTTCCTCCCATAAAGCATAAATAAAGTAGAAGCCTAATAAATAGTAATTGAAAGATTTCACAAATTAATAGCCCGAAACTGTAATCGTATTCATTGCTAAGGAGCGCCTGCAAGATGCATTGTCAGCAACTGATTTGCACCATTTGGAATTTGTAAGCTCAACAAAATGCACCTGGTCGCACATTTGCCGCATGTGCCGCAGCAAAGCAGCTGTGCCGACGAATAGTCACATACTCAGACCGCTTGCGCGGTGCACGTGCGTCCAATGCGTTGTTGTTGTTGCAAGCAGCAGCATAACAATCAAAGTGAAATGCTCAATCTGGTGTGCACTGCGCGAACATTAAAATGCAGCAGGAATAGCAAATGTGCACAGCATGGCATGGACGGCACACATACACACACACACACAGACACACATAGACGCTGGCATCGTGCGACGAACGCGCGCAGCTGCAGCATCGCTGGCGCTGCAATGATGTATGCGCAGCACATGTGGGCAAGGTGAAAATTCAAAGTCAGCAATACCAAAACAACAACAACAACAACAGAAGAAGAAATAACAGCAGCAGCAATAGCAGTCGCTGAGGCAAACAAGCGCCAGAGTTACCAAATCAAAAGTTGCAAAAGCTCACCGAACTAAGCCGAGCTGACGTTGGTGTCGGTTGTGCTAAGTTCAAACTGGTGCTGGGTGCTCTCTCATTCTTCTTGTTGTTGTTGCTATCATTACATATATAGTATAGTTGCATATATAAAATATCCTTCAATGTGTATGTGTACTCATAAGCATGCTTCAAGCGAACGCTAGCAGCCAATGAGCTCGTCCCAGTGGAGCTGGCACACCTGAACCAGCACGCCCGGCAATAATAACAACAAACATTAGCTGCAACAGCAGCAACGTCAGCGCTCAGTTCTAGCTCCAGTGCCAGCTTTAGCGGCAGATCATCAATCTTCTTAGACAGCTGCAATGGCAGCGTGTATAATCCCTGAAACTACTTGAAATTCGCTCAGCCCCCAACAGGGAAACAGAGGGGAACATACAAGGCAAAAGTCGCTGCAATGCACACCAACACTGTGTATGATGGCGTAAAGGCGGAAAAGTCGACAACAACAACAACACCAAAAACGTAACCAGCAGAATTGTCAGTGCAACAAAAATGAAATGGCAAGAAATGCTCAGCATGAAAAATCTTTAACACGTCGTATATGTGTCAAGCTTTCATAGACACACCAATACATACACACACACACACACACACACACACACACACACATACATATGCAATGCATAAGCGTATGCGCGCATACAGTTACAAATGTATCTAGCTTGAATGTATGTTTGTGTGAGCGTGTGCAGGGATTTGAGTATGTCGCGCATACGCCACGTTGTGCTGCTGCGGCTTGCACGAAACTTGGTTTAAGCTGCTCGACGCGGTTGACGCTTGGTTGGCGGTTGACGACGTCAACTAGTCAACCAGCCAGCCAGCAAGCCAGTGAGTCAGTCAGTGAGTTGGTCGGTACGTTGTAAATAAGTGGCAACAACGCAGTAGCAGCGAAAATCCCCAAAAAGAAATCTTGTCGTACCGTATAAATACACTCATTTATTAGCTTTTGCTGCATTATAAAGCGAGAATATTTTGCGGTAATATTTCAAGGTATTACACACACACACACACACTCATACATACATGCAGACGTGATGGAAAGGGGTTGCGCCAGCATAGAGTCGTAGGTGACGTTTGCTGATAAATTAAACTGTGTGCGTTGTACGTGCAAACGAAAATGAGACTTGCCAGAACGTATTTGTAATATTTAGTTATTTAACAGGTGCAAGAGTCTCAGAAAGGAGAATTGCTAAGGTCAGTGCACTGAAGAGTTGAATGGTTGAACGGTGGAATTCAAGTTGAGCTCAGGGAAATCTCTCAAATATTTGGTATATTCTATTCAAGTAAGTAAATAGTAAATTTTCATTGAAGTATAAATCTACTTTAAATTGCAAAAGATATTTTTTCCTTAAAATGGGTGCAAAGATTTGATTGCAGAAAAAAGTACTAGTAATTTTTTAGTTAAATTATGCATTTAATTTTTAGTGGAAAAATATTTTACTATTCTAAATAATCCGCATTCCTTTTATCTATTTTCTGAAATTTTTCGGCTCAAGCCATTTTTCCTGAATTGCCGAATTCAGGGATTTTGTCTTTAAAATCTGACGCAACTGCTTTTGCATTCTGCCTTTGAAGAAATTTTGAAGAAAATTGAAAAAATGATAATTTTACTGTGCAATCAGGATTATACTGTACAGTTCCAGTCTAAGTCTTTTAGTTTTTGCCAGATCAACAAAGATATGTTTGGCCTGGCGTTGTCATGATGAAACTGAACAACTTTGCTGTTGATCAATTCCTGCCTTCTTTATTTCAGTATCTGGCAGTCGAGATTCAAATCAATCAATTGGCCAGGCAGTATAAACTTATAATGAATGAATGAACACACTTATACTTCCACCAAACACCAGCATTCGCTTCCTTGTCGTCAATACTAGCTTTGACACCATTCTTGGAGCTTCATCTTTTTTATAACAACACCGTTTTCAAACAAGATTACCATACGTTTCAAAAATGGCTTGATTTCATTCCATTTCAACGGCGAAACATAGATGAAAATGTGGTCCATTAAATTTTTTAGACTTAGTTCATGGGAACCTAAGGAACGAGCTTCTTGTTCAAACAAACTTTATTGCTATTATTATATATTGTTGGGAGCATCCAAGGACATAGGCTGGTAGACATTATTGTCCATTGTACCTCAGGTATTGTATCCTTCCTTGACTAGGAAGTTCCCGTGTTCGCAACAAATTCAAGTCGATTTTGCCAGCTCCATCGTTATATGATTATTTTGCCTTCAATAGGCAGCACATGACATCAAATGTTCCACCGACTCTGGAACTCTTTTAGTCGGCAGCTCAAGTTCCAACAGCTCATCTTACATGAAAGGCATTTGGAAACTCACCACCAAAACCAACTTTAAGCAAATAGCTCAGTTCCTAAGATTTGTCTTGAATGCCTACCTAATGGTCTCCTTGAACATTGTCCAAAATTTCATTGACTTTTTTAGTAATAAGTCGAAGAGAGTGAGCAGCATTTTTTAAAGCAAATTTTCCAGGACGAAAGCAACCGAACCATTTCCAGGCAGTTGATTGGGAAAGAGTACTGTCACTAAAAACAAGACAAATATATACACACAGCTGTGCCGCATTCTTTTCTTTGTTGTAGTAAAATTCTAAAATAGTTTTAATGTATTTTCCTGAAATTTCACTCATCTTTGCTTTCAAATAACTTTTAATAAATTGCACTAATCTCAATGAAATGTTTAAAAATAATCAAATCAGTTTTCTTGTGTTAAGAAATGGAAAATAAAGATAAAAAGAAACAGAAGAAAAAAAAGCTATGCCAGATGCAGCTAACCGATTCAAATTCAAAATACTTTCAAAGTAATAATATTTTAAATTCAAGCGAACGAATAAACGCCGAATATCATTTTCCAAAACCAATTTTTTTAAAGAAACTAACGAGTTATGCCAGGATCACAGCCTGCTCAATCACTTCCTCGGTGAAGAATTCGGTTATATGACTCACATAATTGAGTCTCTTTTCATTCTCAACATGTTTCGACCTCCATTTGACTATATCCATTTGACTATATCCTTCATCAATTCAGAAGGAAGGTAGAGTAAGTCCTTTTGCTCATCTTTCTGTATGAATGTACTTGCCAATGCTGGGACACTGCAAAATACGTCTTTGGTAATCTTAGGTGATCTAAAACTGTAATTGGTTGAGTCAATTTGCTGACTCCTTGCGATACACAGAATCGGTAGCCCAGCGAAAAGTGCACTAGGCTCCCATCCCAGAGGTCATGCGTTAACAGTTCCCCTTAATTTTCATTTGGTTCTGCACTTTTTCAAATTTCCAAGTTTTCTTTCCTTGGAATTGTTTTCCATTCTTTTAGCATCCCTTCAGCATAACCCAGTAAAATCCTATACCTTCAAACAAGCTTCTATCCTATTCACACCAATCAGTTATGATGAGCAGCAGCAGATTTTAATACTCAGTACTGATTTCTTTATTTTAGCAGTTTTATTGGTTTATTCTTGACTGAAATTGTTGATTAGTTTTAAAGAAAAACAAGAAGAAGTTCACAATAAAAAACTTTGGTCTCCGAATGGAAGTGCGGCTAGTGCTGCACACAAAGTTTCCTACTTAACCTACTCTTCTTTTAATTAAATGGAGACAACTTTCCATCTTCTCAGATGTAGAAAATCTATTCAGTTACTGACATATGATATTCACTTATCATAAAAAATAAAAAATAAAATAAAATAAAAAAAAAAGAATATGTTTAGGAGAATTTCTTTTTATACCAGAAACACAAATGAAATTTGATTTATATGATTGTGAAGCAATTAAGTATAGTTTCTGAATTTTAATAATTTTTTTTAATCATTAATTTATTAATTATTTATTTAATAATTATTTAATTGTCTAATTATTTAATTTAATTATTGTTTAATTTTTTATTCATTTATTATTTTTTATTTTATTATTTAATTAATTATTTTCTTATTAAATTATTTAAATGGTTTTTTTATTGTTCCATAATAATTATTTGTTAACCCATTAAGCCCTGAGCGTTGCGTTTGCGCAACGTTTGGGAATTTCGCTATATTAAGTAATTCATAAAGACAAAAGACTTGAAAATGGGTAGAATTGGATTAGAATTGATCGTTTTAGATTCTGCCATACTCAAATTTCAAAATTATTTAAATATTCATACGTTTTTTTCGATCCAAAGTCAAAGGTTTTTTTTGGGGAATTTTTGAAATTCAATCAAAAATACTTATTCTTCAAACCTATCAAAATCACTTAGTGGGCTGCATTTTGCAATGCTAAACTATTTAAAAATAAGTTTTGAACATTTTTTTTTTTATTTTTTAAACAAAAAATATGCTTTACGTTTTGTGTTGCGCGAATGCAACGTTGGGCCTAAACACTGCAAATTTTCATACAACGCAACGCGTGAAAATGTCAAAATCCAAGCAGCTGATATTTTATTGGCACATTTTATTTTCCGCAAATGTTTGATTTTGTTTATTTGTGTAAAGTTTTGCGAAAAACATGACAAAAAAAAAACATGATATGAATGTTTTGCTTGATTTTTTTTCTTGATTAGGTCAATTAATAAGATTGTGTAAAATTTTATGGAAATCGCACAAGCCTTTCTGGGGTCAGGTTTTAATGGGTTAAACAAGAACGAATGAGAACTCACTTAAACAACTGAATAACTGCAAATTAGTTGGATTTAACAACATTTATCTACTTAAGTATAGTTTCTGAATTTTAAGGAGTTTTTCTAATCATGAATTTATTAATTATTTATTTAATAATTATTTAATTGTTTAATTATTTAATTTAATTATTATTTAATTATTAATTAATTTATTAATTTTTATTTTATTATTTAATTAGTCATTTTCTTATTTATTTAATTATTTAAATGCTTTTTTTATTTTTCCACAATAATCATTTGTTAAACAAGAATGAGTGCGAGCTCACTTAAGCAAACGTATAACTCCAATTTAGTTGGATTTAACAACATTTATCTACTTAAGCAAACATTTTGCTTAATTAATGAAATTCATAATCAAATAAGCGATTCCTTTATAAGCGGATTTTCCGCTACTTAACTCTTATTGCTAAAGTAATCGCGTGAAAATTTGCATGCTGCTGAATCAACATGACTGCAGCGCCATCAGCTGCGTTCAGATTATTTTCAATTCAAAAATTAAAACCTTATTTATTTCATTTTTTCATATTTTAATTATTTAATAAATAATTTAAAAATTCAATAAAATACATAAATTCTAACAACTCAGAAAACAATGCAATAATAACACCGTGCGAAAGCATTTTTCACAAATTTTGACACGTGTTCAAGAAGATTTTGGGTTTTAACATACTTACTTTTTAAGAAAATTCTACAAAAAATTTCAAGGATATAAAGGATTAAAATTTGCAAAGGACCGTTTTCATATCCTTTTTTTACAAATAGATAAAAAATCAATTTTATTTAAATTCTTGAGCCTTTCCTCTTTCATTTGATATACATATCGCCATATTCTAACAATGTTAAGTATTTTTTATATTTTTTTCATTTTTTATCCCCTTCAAAATTTTAAAGTCCTTTTAAAAGGACAAAGAATGTAGAAATGAAAAACTGAGTACGCAGTATTAGTATGTTTGGTCTCTAGTTTCACGCCCATATGGATTTTTTCCGGTGTGAACAATTTTTTTAATTTTTGTCGCACGGTGTAATATTTGAAATTAGTTGCAATTTGGTAATTTTGAAATGTGTGCTGTAATTATTCCTTGACTCCACGTTTTCGCCAACGTTCAATCATTGTGCTGTCCCCATTGATACGCACAAACCACTTATAGATTATGCTAATTTATCAGTTGAAAACTAAGGTAATAAAAATTCCCCGAGCGCTTCAAAAGCACACAGCAGTTGCGCCCCTCGACCGGGCGAACTGCAGTGAAAAATAAACAATATTGATTTGAGTCCCCGGGGTGTTGACTTCGCATGCATCAAGCCGGCGATAGTGTCAAATAAAACGTTACTGCGTTTGGTGCGTGGCTTCGATTACTCATACACACACACACACATACAGCTATACTTACAAACTATCTGCATTAGGACTAATTTTTTGCGATTTCAGCTACCCCAACATTGGAGCAAAGTGTGCGCTCAAATGGCGCAGGAGCGAACAGGCAACCGACCATCCAACCGCATAGCGATAGAGCGGAAGAAATCTTAAGTAGTGTCTAAGCGAAGAGATACTTTTCCACCCGCTTCAGCTAACACTCCGATGGGGATTTCTTCCGAAAGTCATTTGTCATCGTTGCCGCTGGCACAATGCGGTAAACGCACATCGACACCGACAGCGCGCAACGATGTGTGCGTGTACGAACACAAACACTCACACTCACACACACACACACACACACACATACACACTATTAAGCACAACGTAGCTCACTTTTTTTTTGCGGTGCATTCATGGCGTTCCGTTCGGGCGGCAGCTCATTTATCATCGGCAACAATGCGCCAGTACCGCATTGACGCTGGGCGACGGTTTCATCCGGCGCTGCCTGCTGCCTGCATAAGCTGTCGGCTGGCAAATGTTGATGTGTAAAGTACTACGTGTAAAGCTGCAGTGACCGCTGCTGCTGGCACGCGAGTTTGAAGGACAAGTGCAAGTTGCTGCGCTCGTCCGTGGCGCGTCGTTCGGCTTTGCTGGTTGCGTACTTTATTTGCGCATTGAAAGCGCACTTTGATGTATCGCATGCATTTAGATTCCTTTGCTTTATGGACTTGGCATTCTAACATTTGAAGTGGCCAAGAGCCAGCAACTCCCACAGCGCCGCTTCGACCAGTGAATGAGCACAAACTTCACTTGCAAAGTGTGTGTGTGTGTGTGCGTGTGCGTGAAATATCGATGCTTTTCGCAATTGAAATCATTGGCAGCTGGCTGATGCTTGCTGGGAGAAGTGATTTCCAAAGAAAAGGGTTGAACATGGCCAGAAAACAGCAGCGTGAGTAGAACATGGGGCAAAGGGCGCAATCGATTATAAAATGAATGAAAATCTTATGAATTTTACATCAATTTAAGCTCTGAGTATAGTTTTGAGTTTGTAATGAAATGTGATCGTAGATGGCAATATTTCATTATATTGATGGGAGTTACTTAACTGATGGAAGAAATGAGCAAAAAGAAGGAAAATTTTATACTTTATTTTCTTTGTTTATTGACTTTATTGAAAACTGTTTAGATTTTTTTCAAGATTGTCTTAGGAAACCGATCCCTTAACACTAGAATGCCCAAGGTAGTCATTTTGACTACATTGAGGTCTTTTATTGTGAATAACTTTTATTGCATCGCTTTCTAAAAAAATATCTTACGTGACTTTTACTAATTTTTAAAGCTAAATGGAATAAATAAATTAAAAAACTTGTAAACAAAATTTGTATCCCAATTTTGCAAAATTTACCTTAAATGCCCAAAAGTAGACATTTTGACTACCTATATACAATTTTCAATCAAATATCAAATTTTCTATAATTTTCTATATCAAATTTTCTTACTGATAAATAGACAAATTTGCATCTTCAATTGCGAAACATGAAAATTTCAAATAATTGCAAATATTTAAAAAAAAATATTATACTAGGTTGTGTGTTGTGACAATTCCCAAAATTTTTCAAAATTCACAATTCTCGCTTCATTGATTTTGTATCTTTTTATTACTTAAAATACTGATACTCAAATAAATTCGGATTTTTGTACTTTATTAGAATTGCAGGTTCCGCCTTTTTTTTAATAACTTCCGAACCAATAAAGTTAGAGTAATGCAATTTTGACACGTGATCAAGGAGTTTCTTGGTTTCTTAGATCAAGGAGATCTTGGGTTTTAACATACTAACTTTTCAAGAAAATTCTATATAAATCTTCGAGGATATAAAGGATTAAAATTTTCAAAGGTCCTTTTTCATATCCTTTTTATACAAATAGATAAAAAATCAGTTTTATTTAAATTCTTGAGCCTTTCCTCTTTCATTTGATATACATATCGCCATATTGTAACGAGGTTAAGTATTTTTTACATTTTTTTTTCTTTTTTTATCCCCTTCAAAACTTTGAAGTCCTTTTAAAAGGACAAAGGATGTAGAAATGAAAAACTGAGTACGCAGTATTACTATGTTTGGTCTCTAGTTTCACGCCCATATGGATTTTTCCCGGTGTGAAAAATGCTGTCGCACGGTGTTATACATAAATAAAAAATAAAAAAATCTACTTTTTCAACTGACGCCTCTCATACTTCTTCAACAGCGACTTGGAAGCATTTCTTTTAGAAAATTTTGCATGTCGAAGGTCAGCTTTATTGAAACCTTAATACGTAAGTAAAGCCTCATGAAGTGTCGACTTTTTCAACTCAAGACTCCTCATACTTCTTCAACAGCGAATTGGAAGCATTTCATTCAGAAAGTTGCAGATATCGAAAGCCAGCTATATTGAAACTTTAATACATAAGTAAAACCTTATAAAGAGTCGACTTTTCCAACTAAAGACTGCTCATACTTCTTCAGTAGCGACTTGGAACCATTTCATTCAAAAAATTTCAGATATCGAAAGCGAGCTTTATTGAAACTTTAATACGTAAGTAAAACCTCATGAATAGTCAACTTTTTCAACTGAAGACTGTTCATACTTCTTCAGCAGCGACTGGGAAGCTTTTCATTTAGAAAATTTTACATGTCGAAAGGCAGCATTATTGAATATTTTATACGTAAGTAAAGTCTCATGAAAAGTCTACTTTTTCAACTGAAGACTGCTCATACTTCTTTAACAGGGACTTGCAAGCATTTCATTCAAAAAATTTTACATATCGAAAGGCAGCTTTATTGAAACTTTAATAAGTAAGAAAAGCCTCATGAAGAGTCGACTTTTCCAACTGAAGATTGCTCATGCTTCTTCAGCAGCGACTTGGAAGCATTTCATTCAGAAAATTTTGTATATCGAAAAGCAGCTTTATAAATAAATACAAAATAAAAAAATCTACTTTTTGAACTGACGCCTTTCATACTTCTTCAGCAGCAATTTGGAAGCATTTCATTCAAAAAATGTTACATATCGAAAGGCAGCTTTATTGAAATTTTAATACATAAGAAAAGTCTCATGAAGAGTCGACTTTTTCAACTGAAGACTGCTCATACTTCTTAAACAGCGACTTGGAACCATTTCATTCAAAAAATTTCAGATATCGAAATTTGAATATGTGAGTACAGTGGCGCAAACAGGGAGGTTTCGAGGGTTCAACCCCCACAATATGAAAATGGTTGGTGCAAAAAATGGTTTCAAATGGAATTGGAGTCAAAAGTTGAAATCAACCCCCCTTCCCCCCCAAAATCAAATCCTGTATTCGCCACCGAGTGAGTATATTGTCTCATAAACTTAAGGGGGTCAATACGTGTAAACGGTATATTTTTGGAATCGCGCATACGCCGGAAAAAATTAACAATGTACAATTTTTTTTTTCATTCTTTTATTAAAAGGTAGCAGTGCAAGAAAAAAATTTGGTTTTTTTTGGCGTGCTCAAAATGGCGGCGGTGGTGGGGGTCCAATGTTGGGCCCAAATTGTAGTTGTGCCGGCACCCCAAAAATCATCTGAAAAAATATTGCTATTAGTTATTATGAGAAAATATATGTACCTTCTAAAGTAACTAACAAAAAAAAAAGTTTTCTCGAAAATACAAAAATACGCTCCAACCGAAAAAATGACCTTTTTTTTCTTAATTTCTCGAAAATGGCGCCACGGATTTCGCCAAAAACAATGAAATTTTTAGTTACTTTAGAAGTTCAATGTTTCAAAAAGTTGCTGCCCAAATTTTAGATCAGTGGGACTAAAACTTGCCGAGACTTCCATAATCAAAAACCAGTGTTTCGAAATAATTCGGTTTAAACTTTGCGTTACCGATATCATGCGGAACGAATTGACCATCAATAAAGCGCTGCTGCAGGGGAACGTGTCATCAGAATTAAAAACCACTTGAGGGGGATATTCTTAAGACCCCCTGGAGTCTATTTCACAAAAAAAAAAATTTTGAAAATTTTGTAAATTTACACGTATTGACCCCCTTAAAGACCTCTCATACTTCCTAAGCGGCGACTTGAAAGTATTTCAGTAATGATTCCAAAATATTTACCAATCTTTGGCTCATTGCCATCAGAACGATTGATCCTGACATGAATTCTAATAATTAAAAACAACTGAAACGAATATAACAACAGAGTTGTAATTTAATTATTGTTGCAAATAGCAGAAATTGAAATGGTTGACACAGCAGTGCCTAACAATTTATTGCAAAATTAGTACAACAAATATAATTAAAGGCTGTTGTAAGCCGTTGCGTGTTGTTGTAAGCCGTTGCGTGTTATTGCAACTTTGTTTTTGTACTTTTCAACAAATATCCGCTTAGATGTGTAGATACTGAATGTTAAATTATCAACTAAAACGAGCCGCATAAAAGCACAACAACAACAACCAAAACGACAAATGTGTCACGACAAAAGCATAAAAACGAAAACATGAAACAAACGAAATACAACAACAGCAGCGGGCCCCCTGCTGCAATATTTCATTTGCAACCAGTCAGGCACGAAGCCAACGACAACAACACAACAACATAATGACACACATGTGCACATGTGGGGCAGCTGTGCCAGTGTGCACGTCGTTGTGCGCATGTGTGCGTGCGAGTGTGTAATTTTATTAATTAAAGGCGAATTGTACGCGCAGCAGTGCTACTTGTAGTTGTATTAATCAAAATTTAAATGTCTATATACGAGCATGTGTGTGTGTGTATGTGTGCGTTGGGGAAATGGCGCCATTATTGAATTTGTGGCCGTAATAATGCCGCGTTTGCGCGCCAACGCGTTAGCATAAAGAGCACAAATGATTGCGCCGTGTGCGAACTGACAATTGCGCCGCAAATGTTTGTAATTATTCTCAATTTGCATTTGTGAAAGTGAAAGGTGACAACACTCACACACACACACACACACACGTACACATGCAGCAAGAGATTCAAATTAAGCCTAACGATTTTATTGTGTATTCTTTAATTTTTTCCCTTTTAATTTGCATGCAAATGAACGTAAAGTAACTTTTTATGCAGTGGGAATAGCATTGAATAAAAATCAAAAATACCGAATGGGCAGTCATTAGTTGGAGTGTTTATTAAATGTCATAAATTGTATGCTTGTTAGTGAAAATAGATTTTATATTTTGATTATGTCTATTGTGAATACTTTTTGGACATGGAAGTAGTTGGAAGCAGGGACCGTAAAAATTATGAGCTAAATATAAAAATCAAAATATAAAACTGATTTTTTGATTTTTACTTTGTGCTCACCGAATACAAATTATTTGTTGATTTTTTTTTTGATCAAAAAAAAAAAATTATTTGTTGATTTTTTTTTTGATCAGAAAATAAAAATTATTTGTTGAGTTTTATTTCTTTTGGGGAAAAATAAAAATTATGCGGTGAGTTTTATTTTTCACTTGCAGAATGAGAATTTTTTTTCAGTTTTATTTTTTGTTCACAAAATACAAATTACGGGGCGAGTTTTTGGTTTTGATTCAAAAATAATCCTCATGTGGTAACCCTGCAAACAATTTCTCGATACAAATTTTTAGCGACAGTTTCTCGAAATAATCTCGATAATGCTTGAATTTTTTGCCTTTAAGATTGTGAAAATTTTCAAATGATATGAACGTGAACGTGCACGCATTCAAAACCAAGTTTGTGAGTTGTGAGTTATTGCAAGACAAGGTGAGTACCCATAATTTATTACCAAATATTTACTAGATTTAAGTAAAACCAGCTAAATCAGCATTTAAATGTATTTCAATTTATTTCAGGTGCATTCAAAATTAAATTTCCTAACGATTCCCTAAACACTTTCGAAGGCAAAACGGAAAAGTTGTTTCTCTATGCAAAGGACAGAGAATCAAAGATTGCAAAATATAAAAAAGCAAGGGAAATCCTAAACTAAATAATATAAATATAAATATTTTTCTCAATCGATCTTTACTTATATATTGTAATTTGTTGTCACATGTGCATTGTTATGTTTTACTTATAATCGAAAATTTTATTGAGAACAAGAAGAATGGCGCTGTCGAAACCATATCGAAATTTTCAAAATTTTCGACATCGTTACGATATCTCGGATAAGAAAATTTCAATATCGTAACGATGTCGAGATTTTCGAAATTCTCGATATCGTTACGATAGTGTCATTTTTCTCGTTCTCGATATCAATTTAGACACTTTAGCAATACTCGAAAACGAGAAAAATTCTCGCTTTAACGATATCGTTTCGATATCGTTTGGTTTGCTGGGAAGTTCAATTTTTCAAATTGTATTCTGAAAATTATTTTCTGAGTAATACTTTTCGCTCATGAAATAAAAATTCTACTATGAATTACGAATAATTTTTTTAAATATGGCCTATGCTTCCATGCCTTTTTACTTCGAGTATTGATTTTCCACGCGATTTACTATTTTTGTAAATTTCTACAACGCGTTCAAAAAGAGTGTGTTTACCGCCCCCCGCCCCCGCAAAAAAACAAGTTAAGCGGAATGGGACGGTACCGCAAAAAAATTGTTAGAAACTTTTTTAATTTTGATATAATACAAAATCAATCTTCGTGCAAAATCTGCGCGAAACTATTGAAAGGAAATTATACTTCAAGTTTGAAAAGACACATGAACGATTTTCATGTCGAATAATGCAACCAATATAGAATTTTTTAGAGCGAGATCTAGAGTACAAAAATTCCTTCATTGGGTGGTATCGGAAAAAATCGCATTCTTGCATTCATTCCTTTATAAAAAAAGTATATGCATGATATATCTGCAATGCTTCCTTCATCTTGATTTTTTTGATTAAAAATATTACGATTATAATTATTTACGGTCCCTGGTTGGAAGAGAACACCTTAGTCATTCAAATGTTTGTGTCCATTGGGCCAAACATGATAAACATACAAAACATTATAAAGGCACGTGATGCTCTAATTTTATTGCACAGTTAAAACGATCTCAGGATTTTGAAGGCAGTTAAAACAACTTCAGAAACTAATTATAGCTTTTTGGAAAATCTCTTAAGGAGACATTTCAGCAGCTTCATATTTAACTTGGCTGATTTTCAGGACATAGGGACATCTCAGATACCTGTAGGTCGAATGAACTTGATCGATAGTACGTTAGTAGATAAATTAGCCTAGAATTGCTTTTTAAACTTCTAAGCTTTGAACTTTGAACTTCGAACTTGTGCAAGCTTCGTCAAAGAAACTAACGCCCAAGTGATGGATGAGAAGGAAGTAATACTGGTTTATTGCGAGATCTTCTATTACATGAAAAGGATCAGCTGAGTCTCGGTGTCCTGATGGCTCAGTATTTAAAACCCAAGAATATAGGGACAGTTTTTGTCAAAATCGCCAAATCCATCCGCTGTTCTGACGATCTCTTTTCACTTTAAAGAAAACAGCTAAGAAACATGATTGGCATCCTGATCGCTAAACCCAGCTTAATCTTAACCTGTGTCGTTCTATACATCCTTTTTCACTTGGAAGTGACCAGAGAATCATGATTGATATCCTGATGGGACACTAAATGATGTAAAGGCCGTTTTTGGCTAAATCCCCAAATCAAACTGACTCTTAACTTTCGCTGTTCCACAGATCTCCCTTTACTTCATAGAGACCAGCTAAGAAACATGATTGGCGTCCTGACGAAAAGGATTGAGACACTTTTTGTCAAAATCGCCAAATCCAGCTGAATCTTAATCTGTGTCGTTCTATAGATCCTCTTTCACTTGGAAGTAACCAGAGAACTATGACTGACACCCTGATGGATCACTAAGGGATGTTCGGAGAATCGGTGTGCTGATGCTTAAACTCCGTCCCTTTCGGGACGGAGTTTAATTTTGAAAATACTTTTGGTAGAAATGTTCCCATGCTATGAAAATTGGGGCTACAAAATTATGTTGCATACTCAAAAATTCTGAAATCATCCTTTTATCCGGAGACGTATAATTCGAATAATTACACTGCACAACCAAATCAATTTTTTTTTTAAATAACAAGGTTCTGACAACGGATTCTGGTAGAGGGGGCCAGTATTCATTCTTTTATAGCTGACGTATGCTGGACATTATTTGATAACGGCATGGAATTGCCAAGAGCTAAACGAAAAATATAATGAATACCTTAAATACCCAAAATTGTTCTCATTTTTCTATTTATGTATATATATTATATCTAGCAGACGTCTGCATGATTGCACTCAAAACATGTTGTGACTCATTCACTCTTAAATTACCTTCTCACTCACTCACATTCGTTTTTGTGATTGTGAATGAATGAGTAATAATTTGCCCTCGAGTGAGAGATTGTACTGTATTCATAAATTGAATGAGTCATTTTTAGTGTACTCAAACAGAAACTGTATTCACTTTATGCTGTGAATACAGCGAAATCAAATGAATGATTCGAATCATTCATATTGAGTAGTGTGCTCAAAATGAAACTAAAAAATGCTTTTCTATTAAGTTCTATCAAGTGAATAAATTGTCAGCGAATACCAACAATGAAAACAAAAACGAAATATACCGTTACTATATACAAATGATGCTAACTAATGTTGACAACCTTACGAACAAGTGAGTACTGAATATTCACTAAAGAGAATGGTGTGTTATGACTCTCTCTATTTTGTGACACTTTCTTTTTGTGCATAGCTTTTGCTTTGCCTACAGCAATTACTGTATTCATATTGTAATGACTCTCAGAAAGTGTGCACTCAGCAGAAGTGTCAACACTGTGGGAGAGAAAGTGAATGGAACCATGCAGATGTCTGATATCTAGACCTTTCTTTTGTATGGTGACTTATAGTGAAATTTTGCGTTCAACATTTTTCCCATACACACTAACCCTCAAAAATCAAGTTTTGTAGGAAATTTTATTACCAATTTTGATTAAGTACGAAATAAACACTTAAACACATTTTCAGTTTTGGCTTAATTCTGGCGTTCAAGTTAATTTTTGAGCTTTGATGTATTCAGAGAGCTATAGTAGAATTTTATGGCGAATATTTTCGTGGTACATTTTGTCCTTAAAAAGTCCTGTTTTACAGGACATTTTTAGCATATTAGAAAAAAGGGTCAAATTGACCCATACAAATAGGAGCTACAGGGTTAAAATGCTCCACAAAAATTTTCTTCGTAGTATTTTACATTAAATTCCTAAACACATCATATACCTAAAATGTGAGGTTACATGGTTTTCGTATGCCGATTCACCATAAGAATGTGCAAAAAGGGGAAAACTTTGACCCCCTAAAAAAAAATTCAGACGTAAACTTTCAAAACGCCGATACACGTATATTTTTTTTTGGCCCCCTCTACCAGAATCCGTTGTCAGAACCTTGTTATTTTTGTTGTGTTGTACAGTGTTATTTTTCGTGGGTCATAAGATCTGAACAATTATTTTGTGGGGCCTTAAAAACTTGCTGGGACGTATTATCCCAGTAGTCATTAAAGGTTAAAACTCCAAATTTTGGAAAAATTTTTGCCAAATCCAACTAAGTCTTAACATCCTCTGTTCTAAATATCTTTTCTCACTTGAAAGAGACCAACTGAGGATTGTGGTAGCTTTAGTCGAAATTGCCAAATCCGACCGACTCCTAACCTCTGTCGTTCTAAAGATTGTCCTTCACTTCACTTCACTGACCAGAAAACCATGATTGACATTCAGATGGGTCACTATTTGAAGAAAAGTTTGGTACTATTTTTCAATGAATTCTGCTAAATATACAATGATAATGGAATGGAACAATAAGAAAAAGGAATACATCTTCAATGAGATAATCTGTATCTGGTTTCTGTTGATGGCTTAAAAGACTAAAAGGTCAGTAATGATCAATAAAACTTCACTACTTCCTACACTATTTCATCTTCTATGAACTTGTCTTGCGTTCTCTAGTAACTAGAAGCAACTTATACCTGAGTGAGTTGTTCTTGGACAACCTGGGGGACTCAGCTGATGAAAATATTCACAGCCCAGTCGTTTCTTTGGCTGTTCAAACTGGTCCTTTTAGCAGGAATGTGAGTCAAACAAAATTAACTAATCACACACCCTGGCAGAACTTCAATCAATTAACGTAGCCAACAGTAGGCATTGGCTTAGTGTATGCCCAGCTTTCGGACATTCTAGGTACATGAGATTTGACAGAATAATGTTAATGGCGGATAATTCTTAAAAAAAGTGATGAACCTGCTTAAACAAATCCAGGACCTCTGGTAAATTTGTCCCAAACTTTTCAATAGCTGCCTACTGAAGGTAGCAGAATGACGCAACGTTGGAGCAGACCTAATCTACTTGAAGTAGTAGTTATGGGAGGATTCAATTGCTGAGTTACAATGAACAGCAATGCTTTAAATGTCTTTGGACACTTTCAAAAATATAATAATAATACAATAATACTATTCATTGGCTTTAAGGAGGTCATATGCTCCCAAGAGAAGTGAACAAAAAGAAAAAAGTAAGTCAAACAAATTTTAGTTTCACAATGTGCCTCTTTGGTTTACATGTGCTTCCTTTAGAATCCACCACGACTACGTACCCTCGTACTCTGTGTTGCACAATAAAATGCAATTGAAATAACGCGAAATTTAAAATCACACAACTAGTTTTAATTAGCAACTTATGTGTTCTTCTACTGACAGCGAAAACTTCCCATAACTACCCACTGCAGCGCAATTTTCCAAGAACCAATCTACTGAAATCTACTTGCAAATTTCCCACTGTTTCTGCAGCTTCATGCTTTGCGCTACTTATGTGCTGCTGCAATACTCCTAAATACTTTGTATAGGAAAATCCGCTTAAATAACAATAATGTTTTGTGATAATTCATTTCAAGTGCCGACTAACTGCCATTTGTCTAAACACGCCCATTGCCACAAATACGCGGCGCCCACTTGCGCATTAAATGCACCGCACGTTACTTGCGCAATAAACACTTTCGTTGCTGTGCCATTTTATGTACACAAAGCACTTTGGCGCTTCCACATACGAGTAGCTCGAGTTGCTGTGCCTGTTCCCGTCGCTGTCTAATCTACAGTAATTTCTTTTTAGTGTCAGTGAATAGCGGCGTTCGCGGCATAAAATGTAAACATCCATAAAAGCGGCTAATAGATTTTTGCACGTATGCATTGACAAGTGCGCCGCTCGGTCTACGGTGCGTATGCGTAACTTTGCGCGTATTTATAACTAAATTTTGTGTGTGTGTTGTTCTTGCTGTTGTTGTTTTATAGCTGCTGTTAATTTCATTGTCAGCCGTTTGACAATTTGTGGCAAATTTTTTTGTAATAAATAGAATGCAGGTAATAAGTCCTGAGTCGTATGTGAGTTGGATTTTATGGTGCGCACCTGTTTAGTGGCGTAAATGAGGCGTCATGATGTGGCTGTGTTACATACAAATTCATATTAGTGTGCTTTGGTGAATATTTATTATATTTATTACTATTCATTGGCAAGTTTGAACAAATGAAGTTGAGAGATCTCAAAATATAGGAAACAACCATTAAAATTGTATCAACATTTCTCAAAAATTAGGAAATAAATAAAATAGAAAATAAATGAATAAATAAATAAATAAATAAATAAATAAAAAAATACAATAAAATAAAATAAAATAAAATAAAATAAAATAAAATAAAATAAAATAAAATAAAATAAAATAAAATAAAATAAAATACAATAAAATAAAATAAAATAAAATAAAATAAAATAAAATAAAATAAAATAAAATAAAATAAAATAAAATAAAATAAAATAAAATAAAATAAAATAAAATAAAATAAAATAAAATAAAATAAAATAAAATACAATAAAATAAAATAAAATAAAATAAAATAAAATAAAATAAATAAAATAAAATAAAATAAAATAAAATAAATAAAATAAAATAAAATAAAATAAAATAAAGTAAAATAAAATAAAATAAAATAAAATAAAATAAAATAAAATAAAATAAAATAAAATAAAATAAAATAAAATAAAATAAATAAAATAAAATAAAATAAAATAAAATAAAATAAAATAAAATAAAATAAAATAAAACGAAATAAAATAAAATAAATAAAATAAAATAAAATAAAATAAAATAAAATAAAATAAAATAAAATAAAATAAATAAAATAAAAAAAGATAAAATTCAACAGTAGTTTACAGCCACCAATGGTCTGGATATTGTAGTCCAATTCATCAAATTAGACATTTTAGGGAAGCTGTTAACTAACAGTACCCTCAGGTATCTCGCTTCATTTCATTGTAGGATATGACATAATGGACACTAAATGATCCTAAAATAGTTCAAGGACATACCTCAGAATGTTGGCTAAATAATTAATACCTCATAGTTTACCTTTGAATAAAATAATTGAATTTTGATCTCATCTAGAGCCGCAAGGGAGATGGCTGTTCCCCTTTCAAGTGTTGAAATTAATTTCTTTACGATCGAATCCAAGTTACTAGGCATGTCAGGCTGTGGTATCTGCTCTGAAGTACATAATTTCAAGCTGAAGGTCTGTCTTTAGAATCATTGTTGTTTTTTAGGCTCAGGCCACGCCAATCTGAGTATTCATTGATTGGCCAAGGGTAAATATGATATGAAAGCGTTAAGTCCTCAGAATATTATTAGACAAACAAGCTGCGTTTAGGGCTCTGAATGCAGTATTAATAATAGTAAAGCCATTAAAAGTCTCTCAATAAAACTGCGCGATTGTTTCATACTCACTAATGCTGATTTCCAGGACATATGGAGATTCAAGGCAACTATTTGGTTGGGGTCAAGGACTGTAGCGACAATTATAAATACAATTTAAAAATCTTATAAAGTGAGCTATGCAGTACTGGTTTCTTGGCAATATCGTTTTTTAGATTCAATTTTTATTTTTGTAAAAAAATTATGTACAGTGCAGTGTGACTTTTCTTACTGGTATTCCAGGGAACTTTAGGGCATTTAATTGACAAAATAAAACATACTAAGCAGATGGGCCAAGATGTTTAAATTGATTTTTTAAGCTTTTTACTTAAGTTCTTTAAAAGAAACTAACTTCAGTTGAAGGCAACACATGATTTATAGGTTGCCATATCTGCGCCTTTAAAGCGTTGGTCTTAAGAAATAAAACTAAGTCGTGATAGAGTTTTAATTCTCATTAAAAAGAGAGATTCCTCTTACGGCAAACTATCCAAAAGCTACTCAGACAAAATATTTGACAGTTTTCTCCAATATTTTCTGAATGAATTCCATGGACAAGAAAGAAGAAGAAAGAGTTCAAGTTTCTTTGGTATAAAATTTAATCTCTCTAACAATTTAGTGGATCATGATGATCTAAAACTGAATTTCTGGGGTATCGAAAAATTTAAATGAAAGAATGAAATGAAGTAGGCAGTTCAGAGTCGACTTAGTTTTGGCAAAAGTTTGAACTAATTTTGTAAGTAAGCGAATCCGTGTTCAAGTGTCTTTGGTGTAAAAGTGATTCTCGAGGACATAATTAAGTGGATCTTGCTAATCTAAATCCGAATTTCTGGAGTATCTAAAAAATCTAAATGAATGAATGAAATGAAGTAGACAGTTCAGAGTCTACCAACTTTGGGCAAAAGTTTGAACTAATTTTGTAAGTAAGGGAATCTGAGTTCAAGTTTCTTTGATGTAAAAGTGATTCTTGATGACCTAATAATTTTAATAATTTAATCCGAATTTCTGGGGTATTTAACGAATCTAAATGATAGAATGAACTTACTTTTTTTTGGCAGAAAATCAAACTGTTTTTGTAAGTGGGGGAATCTGAGTCCAAGTTACTTTGGTGTAAGACTGATTATCGATGACATTATCGATGATGATTTAGTGGATCTTGCTGATTTAAATCCGAATTTCTGGGATATCTAGAAAATCTAAATGATATAACAGTGCAGAGTCTACGTAGTTTTGGCAGCAGTTCAAACTTGTTTTGTAAGTAAGCAGAAATGGATGTAATTTCCTGTGGTATCACAGTGAGTTTCTATGCTATCTAAGTCAAAAAATTGGAAAAAATTTGAAAACACTCGAAAAAATCTATATACTTGCAAAACTAAGAGGGAATATAATAAAACTACGTTTTTGATTTCTCTTTCTGACACCAGGATTTTTTTAAAAGGACTTTGAAATTTCAAGAACACATAAGTATATTTCAAAAATTATTTAAAAAGCTGGAAGCAATGAAAAATAATAATTGGTATCAAATGAAAGAGAAAAATCCTTAGAACCTTAAAAAATGAATGTCTTGGTGCAAAAGGACGAAGAGGTATTGAAAATATCCATTTAAAACTTTATCCTCGAATATCTTTGGAAATTTCCAATCTTTTTTTTGAATAAAAAAATATATCTTAAGGTATAATACATACACTACCACATCCTCGAATTTCGTCCTTCTAACTTTATTAGTTTAGGATATACAAAATTTAATATTATAATAATATTTAATTTATTAAATATACATAAATATATATACATATTTAATATAGAAGTGACCATACCTGAAATGTCTTTCTCCTAACTCTTAAAAAAAAGGCTAAAATTGCCTTTCAAAAATTTAAAAAATCTTCTAACAATTTTTTTTCTATTTTTTTTGTCATTATAAACTAAGGAGTCAAACTTCTCATAAAAAATACAAATTTATTAATTCTCTGAAATATATATACAAAATTTTAATTTTTTGGTGCGACAGGACGTATGTATAATTATTAAAAATCTCCTTTTAATGACCTTAATTGAGATTTCAATTCACAGCTCGCTGATCTGCGGATCTGTTTTTAATCTAAAACTATAACAGTTTTATTATCAGATTTCTACAATTCGAAGAAGCGCAGCTTTAAGGCAGCGCATTAATCCGCAACAATTTGTTAAGTCAAAGTACGTCATTTGTTTTCGCTGGCATTGAACACAGCAACAGCAGCAGCAGCAAAATAACATAAATGGCGGCCATCAGCGCAGCACAACAAAAGCGTTCGGCCGATGGCCATTTATTTGCAGCTACTATATTGAATGAGCGCGTGCAACCCCTTGAAAATCAATCATTGCTCTCAGCGCCGCAGTGCCGGACAACTTGGCCGAAGGATCTGCGCTGATAAATGGGCCCGAGGGCTGCGTGCACGAAGCGCCTTGTAAATTATGGCAACAATCAAAAATACTAGCACTGTCATTGTTAACAAGCGCGAATCAAAGTGTCATTGTTGCGCGCCAATACAAAACACCACAAAGGCCTCGGCCGACACTTGAGCCGGCTGTCCTGTGGTGTGTTTGTCTCTGAATTTGTGTCAAATACTTAGTCTCTTTGGGTATTGAAGAGATGGAAAATTTTGCGCTCGTACACAGCCAAATGAATGGTGTCGTTAGTAAATGAAGCAGCGGCTGTAAAAGCGGCCCAACGAATGACCAACAAACGAACGAACACAAACACACACACACAATGGTCCAAATGTCAAAAGTGAATTGTCCAACTGCATTCATCTCGTTTGTATACTTCATTTGTGTATGTGTGTGTGTATGTGTATGTGTGGTGAGCAAAAAAAAGAAAAAAATAATATCGGGAGGCAAAACGAAACTGCACCAAACCGGAAGAAATGATAACGAGCGGCACCGGCTGACATCAGAAGGCACACACACACACACACTTTGTAATCGAAAGCTTGTGGGCGACTACGTGAGCCACAGTCGTGGGCCCACAGCGAAAGCATAAACGGAAATGACAAATTTATATTCTAGCCAGGCCAACAAGCAACCAGCCCGCATACACACACACACACACACGCAAACACAAAAACATCGTTTGTGTATGAGTGAGTGTGTGTGTGTGTGTGTGTGTGTGGTCGTAAGCAATACGCATGACGGGAAGCGCGCATGCATGCGTGATGCACATGCAAAAGCGCAGCACTGCACAAGGTCGCACTTTTTGCCATTTCTGTCAGCACTGACAAGAAATTGCAATGGGCGGCTTTTTGCATATGCACTCGTTTGCTGACTTTCATGTTTTTTTCTATTCTGTTCTATTTGCTTTTTTTCTCTCTGTGCTTTATATATCCGAAAATTACGTAAGCCTTCAGTTTTCACTGTCGTTTTTGCTAAATGTTTGAGAAGCATTTTTTATTCGTAAGATTTCAATTTCGCTTTGGCTGTCAGAGGAGCAAAGCTTGGTTATTTATGTGTCTATGTGTGAGAGGAAACGAAATTTGAAAGTCTGAAAAAGAAGATGAAGAACAACATGGAACATGGAAGTTATGTGACCTTATTTGGTCGATATATGAATTTGTTAAGATCGTTTTGTAAGCATTTCATTTGGACGAGGAGCCCAAGTTGGGTTCGTAGTAATACATTGCCATAGTTCCCAAAGAGTTATGTGAATGATAAATGACTTTTACTAATTTTTTTATTAAATTGTGAGTACCAGTAGTTATTCACAGTAAGTAAGTATCCTCATGCATACAGTTTGCTAATCTTGGATGAGTTTTATTGAAGAAAACTCAATTTCTTAGTTTTCAATGTATTGTGAAAAGAAATCCTTAGTTTCAAAGGCAATTCTGAAATTGAAGAATTATTTCATTTAACATCTAGTTTTAGCAGCATAACAAAATTAAATATTTTATGTTTGTCGTACGGTGCAATATATCTTTGGTTTATAGAGAGAAGTATTAAATTTTTTATATCTTAAGCTAAGTTAGAAAGACGAAATTCGGCGATGTGCTAGTGTACATATTAGTCCTTAAGATATATTTAAAAAAAAAAACGATTGGAAATTTCAAGGATAAAAGTTGAAAAGGACATTTTCAATACCTCATGGTCCTTTTGCACCGAAAAGTTAAATTTTTTAAAGATTCTAAGTATTTTTCTCTTTCATTTGTTATTCATTCACATTGCTTTAATTTTTGTAAATAATTTTTTGAAACAAACATGTCCTTGAAATTTCAAAGTCCTTTTAATAAAAATCCTGACGTCAGAAAGAAAAACTAAAAACGCATTTTTATTATATTTGGCCCCAGTTTCGCGATTCTATCGATTTTTTCTTGTGTTTTGAAATTTTTTTATTATTGTCCCAAAAATAGTGTATTACATATTTTTTTACAAGAAAACAAATTAGAAAAGACAGATTCGAATGAGCCCAACCATGAAGTCAGGACAATGCCTAAAAAGATATTATTATTATTATTAAAATTTGTACAATAATAAACTATTCTACAAAAAATGTGAGCTGCTAGTGCAAAGCTTAAAGGCTTTCGGCTCGTTTTTTAAAACATTTGGATTCTGTGCCTTAAAAGTTACCGAAAAGTGATGTACACTATTTTTGGGATATTAGAAGAAAACAAATTAGAAGTCATTTTATTTTCATCATTTTAATGGCTTCAATTAACTATTTAAGTAGAAATAAATATATTTAATTACTATAATTGATCTTTTGCAGTTTGAAGCTTACTTCAGAGTGGTTTTGTATAATACGGAATTTATAGGTAGGACTCATTTACTATAAGAGTTATTTTCTCTTCGAAAACTTAATGTCAAACATATTTATCCTTTAAGTAATGCTCAGCGAAATTCACTTTCTTTGCTGCTGAATTTTGGGGTTATGTTGACCTTGAAGGCATCGGTCGATTATTGTCTATGCAAATAGACCTGCGACTTTAAAAAACCTGTAACGTAACCGCGAATTCAAATTGCACAATAACCAAGAGATAACCATACCCTCGTAGATGCAGAATGTCCTTCGTGGCGTTCGTAGGATTTCTCCTGAAATCACATGTTTTACACGTTTATATAATTTTAATTGGGACAATAGATATTAGTTCTTCTCAATATGCACCGCTCGCTGCTAATGGTGATGATCTCTTTTAAAGAAGTACGGATCAGTAACGCCGTCGAATGCATTGCGACACGGTGAACTGTTCACCCTCGTGTGGGTTGGCGTTCTCCCTCATATGGAAATTATCCATGTATCCGAAAATGCACCATTTTGCATTGACATATTTACTCTTCTATATGCTCCGAAGTCTAGTCAGCAAATAAAGGACGTTGTCTATGGCCATTAGGTTTGAGCTCCCGGGTCAGTTAGCTCAAAGTTTCGACGCAAAATTTGAAGTTAAGTCTGTGAAAGGCTTTTTATAATAAATTTGTATTATTTAGACGTGCTGCTTAATCATGTCATGGCGGTTTAGTATCTGTGAGGGAGTTGATAGACGACGCCAAAACAACAATTACAACATGAGTGCCACAACAGCGTCTGCCAACAGCGATCTCTATTGGAAAATGTTATAAATGTGATCACTTTTATGAAATAGGCTTCGCAAAAAAATATTTGTAAGCTTCTTATTTTATTTTATGAAGATGTTTTTACAGTAATTTACAGTGCAGAAATCACAATATCAAAAAAATATTTAAAAACTAAAAATTAAAAAGGGGAAACCTTTCACAGATTAGTTAGATTGTACTGGCTGTTTGACGTTTCCTCAGCTGCAACAATCATAAGCAATCTAGAAACAATCTTCGGTTCAAAGGGATGCTTGAAAGATCATTTATGGGTTAAAAATGTTCCGAAAAATTATGAATAAAATAAATGAATTGGGATCGATTATAGTCAACTCTTCCAAGAGCGATTGTTGAGGAGCTTTAACCCTTTCGCTACAGCTTTATACTGGAGAAAGTTAAAATTTTAAATTTTACGTTTTAGACTTCTATAGTAAATTAAATATCTAAATTTTTATACTCGGACCCTGTATTTTAGAGTGTTTTTCTATGAGAGCAACCACATCGTTGTGGCTGTAATAATTACTTAAACATAAAACTTTTTACGCATAACGAAAATTTGAATATGTCTTTATTTACTTCCGTCAAAATTAAAAAAAAAGTATCTAAATTGAAAGAAAACGTCAAATTAAAAGTTCTCTAATTTTTTCTGTTTCTTCTTCCTTCACTATGTCAAGATATATAATTAAAAAAACGTGTATACTTCTCTTCTCTAAACTTAATTATTCAGTTTATTAATTTCGTATTTTTCCTAAAACTTCAAACTATTCTAAGGAAGAACAAAAGAATGTCTTCTTGCAACCATAGAGGATGCAGACGTCCACAAAGTAGCATGTTGCCATATGGCAACAAAATAGCGAAAGGGTTAAGATATTTAAAAAAAAAATTATTGGAAATTTCCAAGGATATTAAAGTATAAAGTTTTATAAGGACATTTTCAATACCTTTTCGTCCTTTTGTACCAAAACATTCAACTTTTTAAGATTCTAAGGATTTTTCTCCTTCATTTGATACCCATATTGTTATTCTACATTGCGCCCAATTTTTTAAATAATTTTTTTAAATAAACATGTCCTTGAAATCTTTTGAAGTCTTTTTAAAAAAAATCCTGACGTCAGAGAGAAAAACTAAAAACGCGCACATGTACACTATTTTTTGGATATTAGAAGAAAACATATTAGAAGTCAGGTCAATGCCTCAAAATGCAACATCATTTTAATGGCTTCAGTTAACTATGAAATAAATAAAAATAAATTTAAATAAATTTTGTATGAATATTTTTTAATTACAGATAAATTATTTCATATTTATGGAAAAATACAAAATTATTACTTTTTGATTTTATTTAATCATTATTAAAGAAATAGGGTTTTGATCGAACGCGCCCAATTCGTAGACTTCAATTAGAACACAAACCTTCCCTGATATTGCTGAAAATTATTGGAAATTATTTTGGGGATAACAGTAAAATTTTTGTAATTTGCTTTGAATTTACTTCTAAAAATATTAATTTGTTGGTGCCTACTTAAAGTAAACTCATAAATCCATCGTAGTTTTTGCTATAAGATGACAAATAGGTGAAGTTGCTCTCAGGCAACTTTGAGGTCGATAAGGTTAAAGCAGTTTTGTCGAATTTTCTAACCAAAATACGGACTTCTGGAATGGCCGAAAATAACAATTGAACAATTAAATCTTGTCTACTACTGACATATATACGCATCTGGAACGATTGTATTGAGCCCAGTGATGAACTAACTTCCACCAACACCCCAACTCGAAATGCTTTAGTATCAGTTTGCAGACAGTGCCAATTAAAATCGAGGTACATAATTAGCCCATGAAAACAATTTTTTTTATTTATTTTCTACATTTTCCATTCACCCATTCAACTGTGTGTATATCACAATGAAACATGTCACAAAGTCACAGCAATTTATTTATTTGCTGCATCCTTATAACGTTACACACAATGAAACGATGAAGTAGATGAAAGCGGAGAATGAGTGCATCGACCAAATAAAATGAAACAAATTGAGATGGCAATTGGCAATGACAGGAATATTTGCAACAATATTTCAATATTTTACTTAAATTATTGACAACTGAATTTGTCACGCACATGAATGCATATATGAGACACACACATACACACACACACACAATAATACATATACAAGTATGTACAATATGTGCAATTGGTATGTAGCGACATGGTTTCTACATGTGTCGGGCACAAGTTTGCATGTATGCATTCGTATGTTTGTATGTTTTTTGTATAAATGAATAACTTTGCCTGGCATCTGACATTTTTATGAGTGAAACTTTAATGCATTTCCGTGTGGCTTCTGAGCGCTTGAGTGAATTGTTTGTGGCTGTCATTCAATACATACACACACGAGTTCATTGCTGTGTGCATGTGCGTGTGTGTACATTTATATAAATATTGGCATTTTAATGAACACAAGCGAGCAAATAAACAAATAAAGGCGACAATTAAGAGTGCACTTGTGACTCGTTTTGCAATTTTCCAATTGCAATTTTTGTTGTTTCTTGTTACTAATTTTTTTCGAATCCGCGCAGCTGGAAATAGACCCACATCGCCAGCTGAGACAATGAGTAAGGCATACAAGTTTAAAGGTTACGCCAACTCCCATTAATCTTAATAATTTCGCCGTCGCCTTGCGAGTGCCAACTCCCGGCCTGCCATCTCGTGGGCGCACATTCCACACGCATGTCAGTGTGTGTGTGTGTGTGTGTGTGCTACATGGCAACGCCTTCGAATAAACTAAATTTCATCAATGCTCAAGCAGCACACAACCGCAGCGCTCGTCGTACGTCCTTAGCCATGCCTAACCGCACGTCGTGCACTGGCGGTGCATGTTCCAACTCCGTTTGAGCGCGTGCGGCAACAGCAAATTGCTGCAAAAGCGACAAGTTCAGCAGGTGGTAAGAGCGGCAACAACCGCACCGGGGCACAAGTGGCTCCGCCGCACCGCATCGCCGGCGCCTGCAGTCCGCTGCGCTGCACGCCGCACCATCCAAAGATGCAGCAATGCGTTCAATGACGTTGTTTGCAGAAGATTTTAATTAAAATCGGATCCAACATTGAGCTGTGGAAATTTAATTGAAGTAGCTACGGCAGCATGTTTCAAGCCAGCATTGCGCAATCACCCACTCGTTCACACACACACACACACACACACACACACCTATACTCACCATGACACCATCACGCGGGCGCAGCTGCAGACGCACAGCGAGTAAGTGAAGCCGACTGCGGTTGCCACGAGTATTAAACGAGTCCTTGTCGCTGCTTCGTTTTAGCGCTTCTAAGTGCTTTCCGCCCGGCGCAGGTGGCTGCAGGTGGGCGGAGCAGTTTACACGCGCTTACAAAATCACCAAATGCTATGAATAAATGAACATCTTTTGCATATTGCAGCATTGGATAAGAATCCATGCACACACACACACGCACACATAAACACAAACACCCACCGCTCGACTGTTGATGTGTTGTGCTGCATGGCAGAGAGTGAAGTTGACATTGGCGTAAATGAATTTTTTACGCTACTCTGGCTTGCGCACAACGTCAGCGTTGAGTGCGCTGCAAGCCAGAGTTGCCTTGGATTTTAATTAATTTCTATTTTTGAAAGTTAATTATGCATTTCCGCATACTCGACATTTTGCCGGCAGAGTTTGATTGCTTACGCAAAGGTTCAAATGTGAAATCTTGGCTGAAAATCAATTATAAATAACTACTATTTTAACATAATTAATTGCAATTATATGAATATGAACATTGTATGATTAAATAAGGAAGTGTGTTGTTTTTTAATTAATACAGTCATCAGCTAGTTGGCAGCTTTCAATGTGTTAGTACTTGAACAACTAAATGAACAACTAAATAAATAAAAAAATAAATTCAAAATTCATAAATTTTTTTTATTTATGAACATTTTATGATTAAATAAGGGAGTGTGTTGTTTTTTAATTAATACAGTCATCAGCTAGTTGGCAGATTTCAATGTGTTAGTACTTGAACAACTAAATGAACCAGTAATTAAATAACGAAATAAATTTTAAATTCATTAAATATCTAAATGTGTTATGTACTTAATTTAATAAGTTAATTTTACATGTAAGAAAATACTATTTAATTATTTAAAAATGCTTGTTTTAATTATTCTATTTACTAATAAATAAATAAATAAAATAAATAATAAAAATAAACCAATAAATTCTGCAGTTTGGATTTTTGAATTTTGATTTGCTGGCTTAAATTAAAGATGATAATTCTTCAAAATTAATTGACGATATATTGTCTAATTAAAAAATTAGTTGATTAAATCAAGGCAATTTAATTACCTAATCCTTTATTGATTAAATAATTAGTTATGTTTGGAATTTTATTGTTTGATTAGCAACTAATTTAATTTGTATTTAGTATAATTAAATAAATTCTGAATTAATTAAGTGCCTTATAAGATTTTGTTAGTTTAATTAATTATATTTATTTTTCTAATTTTGCAAAAAATTAAAAATATAATTTAAATTAATTAATGAATAAATAAATAAATAATGTTTAATTTCATATCATCACATAACAAATTAATTTATAGTTCAATTATAAAATTTAATTTCTAGTTCGAAAATATTAAAATAATGATAATCAATTTTAAAATTAATAAAATAAATTTCTTTGTAATAAAACAATTTACATAGTAATTAATTTAAAGAACTAAAAATAATTATTTGCTTAAATATTAAATATTTAATGCATGTAACTAATCATTTAAGTAATATGTATTCTTTGTAATTAAAATATAATAATTTATTTTAGGAAAATTAAAATATAATAATTTATTTTAGGAAAATTAAAATATATTAATTTATCTTGGGAAAATTAAAAAATTTTATTTGCTTAGATATTAAATAATTATTAATCATTAATAGCTAATCATTTTAGTAAATAAATAGCAAAAATAGATACAATAAGTGAACTAATTAAATAGGTAATTTAAATTAGAACCGAATCATTTAATTTGTTAATATTTTACATTAATTTTGTATTTTTTTGGATAATTGAAAAACTTTATTACTGAGTTATATAAATAATAACGTTTTAGTTATAAATTTTTAGTTAAAATTATATTATCCTTGAAAATTAAATCTGAAATTTAAATTTGTTATTAATCACTTATTATTTCATCTTTAAAATGTTATGTATGAATTCGTAAATACATTAAATTGGCGAAGTAATTAAATAGGTAAATTAGGTTGAACCCCCAATCATTAAATAATGTCATCTTTTTCATTTTTTGTGGGAATTGAATAATTTTATTAATGAATTGTTTAAGTAATTGATTTTTAGTTAAGATTATCCTAACATATTTTTAGATTTTTTAAACTAATTTTATAAATACAATCTAATTAATATTAATTGTATTATTTATATATTTATTTAATTAATTAATCACTTTATATAATAAAGGAAATAATGTACATATTCCTTTTTAATTACAATTTTTTATTTGTTAGTTATTTACTTGTATATGAAATTTAGTTATTAGTTGGGTGTATAAGTTTCATAAATTTTAATTCAATAAAATAATATTATTAAAATATTTTAATTACTCAAATAATTAACGCAACAAAATTAGTTAGTAAACTAAAATAAAAGTCTATATTTAATATAATTAATTAAATAATTAACGAAACAAAATCAGTTAGTGAATTAATTGCTTTCTTTATTATTAGTTTGATTAATAACTAACAACTCAGCTAATTAATTATCTAAAATATACTAATTTGTATACTAGCTTATTTTGCGTGTTTTAACTAATCTAAATTAATTATTAGACTAATTAGTTAATTAATTAATCGAACTAAAATTAATTAAATTTATAAGTTAACTAACTAATTTAGTGTCGTTAGTTTATTTAATTAAATTAAACTAAAATAGTAAACTAATTAATTAATTATTTGAGCTAAACAAATTAAATTTTTTTTCATTAAACTTACAAAAGCAACAAACTATCAATTCAAATCATAAAATTATTATTTTAATTATTTGAACTAATCTAAATTAATTATTAAATTGATTAGTTAATTAATTAATCGAACTAAAATAAATTAAATTAATTAGTTAACTAACTAATTTAGTTTAGTTAGTTTATTTAATTCAATTAAACTAAAATAGTAAACTTATTAATTAATTATTTGAGCTAAACAAATTAAATTTTTTTCATTAAATTTACAAAAGCAACAAACTATCAATTCAAATCATAAAATTATTATTTTAATTATTTTAACTAATCTAAATTAATTACTAAACTGATTAGTTAATTAATTAATCGAACTAAAATTAATTAAATTAATTAGTTAACTAACTAATTTAGTTTCGTTAGTTTATTTAATTCAATTAAACTAAATAGTAAACTAATTAATTAATTATTTGAGCTAAACAAATTAAATTTTTTTCATTAAACTTACAAAAGCAACAAACTATCAATTCAAATCATAAAATTATTATTTTAATTATTTTAACTAATATAAATTAATTATTAAACTGATTAGTTAATTAATTAATCGAACTAAAATGAATTAAATTAATTAGTTAACTAACTAATTTAGTTTCGTTAGTTTATTTAATTAAATTAAACTAAAATAGTAAACTTATTAATAAATTAACTAATCAATTCGTATAGTTAATTAGTTTAGCTGGTAAATTGATTATAATTAATTATTTGAGCTAAACAAATTAAATTTTTTTCATTAAACTTAAAAAAGTAACAAACTATCAATTCAAATCATAAAATAATTAAAATTTAATCATTCAACTAATAACCCACTTGAATTTTCAAGCAAATCATTAACTCTGTCAAATTTTACAGAAAATATGATTTGCAATGTGTGAGAAAATGAATTGAAATTATTATTTTTGAGAAAAACTGATTGGTTTAGAAGCGAAAATTTCAATAGTTAGAATTCAACTGTTCTGGTTAAACATAGACTAGTAATAAATGAAGGAATAATTGATTAATAAATAATTGCATTAATCAATTAATCAAATCAAATCATCATCAAATATTTTTAAGGGTTCATGAAGACAGGAGATTGAAATGGATATTGAAATGAATGAATTGCTTAGCTTTTCTATAGCAAAAGGTACAAAGTCTGTGTCGTAATCGTAATTCGTAAATTCTTAATCTATTTAAGCGCTTACAAACGAGTAAATGGTCAGAATGTGGTAAATGAGTTTATTCACTTCCACAAAGCAGTGTTAATAATTGTTGCTCCTAGTTGTTCACCCAAATTAAGTGCATTGCTCGCTCCATTTAAGGGGGGAACTACCTTTAGACACTTCAAAAAATCGATTTTTTTTTTTATTGTTTTAATCGATAGGTATATTGCCTTAGAATATCGTGTCAAAGTTTCAAAAGGTAATTCTCGAAATTGTGGAAGAGATGCATCCCGGAAATGACTGGCGCCGAGCTCGCCGAGCGCGCCGAGCAAACTTTAAACGGCATTTTCTCGAAACCACGTTTTTCAAAATTGTGTAAGTGATAATAAAATTACTAATGAACAGATTTTCATTATCTAGCATTCATTTTAAAGAGCATAAAAAATTGTTCTATCTAAACTAAAGATTTAAAAAACAAAACATTTTTAGACATTTTTTGACTGCATATATAACAAAATTTCTTGTGAAAATCCTAATTTTTTTTTGTGAAGCCTGTTTTAGAGGGTTAATTTTCGAATTTCGTAAAAATTTTAGTTCATCGACGATAGAAAACCCTCTCGAGTAAGAAAATGTTTGGTTTTTTTAATTCAGACTAAAATTGCGGCCAGCATCACTTACACAATTTACGATGTCAGCGGTGATATGACTTACAGAATCATTGAAAAATTTGTTAAATTTCTGTTTTCACTTTTACAAAAATGTTTTTTTTTTACCTCAGACATCACTGTAAATATATATTATATTGATTTGAAAAGAACTGTTTTCATTTCCCTGTAAATCGACTGTAAAAATGACCTTTTTTTCGGCCTCTAAAGGTAGTTCCCCCCTTAAACATCCTCCGTGGCAGGAACACAGCAACACATATGCACACACACACTCGTACAAAAATAATGCATGAAATTAGAACTGCATTTATATTAAAAGGGACTTTAATTAAAACGTCAGCGAGCTAAGCAGAAAAAGTTTGAAACTTCAAAAACTGCAGCAGCACCGAATACAACAACGACGAAAACATGTAATCAAAGCCACATAACGCCACAAATTTAAATGCACTAAACTGCACCAACACACGCACAGCTAAGCTAACACACACTCCAACACGTACACGTACACAACTTAATCTCCGCTACATGCGCGCCCAAGCAAACGCAAATCCTTGGACCGGTGGCGTGCACGAGGCATTTGCGGGCGTTGGCTGACATTTTAAATAATTTGAGTCACGCCAATTTTGCGGCAATTGGCTTAATACCGCATTTAGTTGGCGGTGAGGCCGCTGTCGCCTATCGGCACGCACACAATTGCACAGGTCGACAATGCGGCTTTAGATTGCATGACAGGACGAGAACGTGGCTTAGATTTGCCTCGAGGCGAGTGTGTATGGGTCTGTACAACCAATACATATGTATGTGTTAATACATATGTATTATGTATATATGGTTGTTTATATGTATGTATTTAAAATCCATTAAAGCAACCGTAATCAAAGGAAAGCGCATAAAAACCTCAAAAAATGAAATAAAATTGAAGAGAATTGGGGAAAAAAGGATATGGGCAAAGTTACGCACCAAGCATCAAAATATCACAAAGCTCGCCAGCTTAAGATTGTGAGTGACCGCTGCCGCTGGGGCCGTGTAAACGTGCGGCAACAACTAGACGTGCGCAATTCTTTGCCTGTATGTGTGTGTGTGTGTGTGTGGGAGGTTTCTTGTCGCCCTGGAGTTGGGTCAACACAAACACAACAAGCTGGGGTGCCTTCATAGGCGGCGGGTTTGTATCGTCGCGTGCGTCCATATGTGCGGTGTGTGTCCATATGTGACAGAAAAATTGTCGGAAATTCGGTATTTTCTGCCACTGCTGATTTTTGACCTTAAAATATATCTTAAGTGGAAACGTGTGCACGACATGCATGTCCAAACACCTTGGCTTGGTATGCCGTCAGGCAGTCAACACAAAAGAATACACAGCCGATACATTCCCACAACACACACACATACATGCATACACATACATACATATGTTGGTGAGCGTACGTTGCTTAAGTGATGCCGTGGATATGTGTGCCTTGGAATTGAATGTCATTGCTGTATGGGTTTTTTTTTATTTATTCTTGTTTTTGTTCTTGTTGGGCGCTTAAGTATTTGCCCCCTGCAATGTTTTGGAGGCAATAGCTAATGTTGTTTTCGTTGTTGTTGTTATCGTTGTTGTTTTCATGTACCTAGATATATATATCATGACCTGGGAGACGTCAAATTCCCTCAAGTACATGCGAGCCATTACCCCCAACAGGCTTTTTGTTGGCTTCTTTGCTGGTTTTCTTGCAACTCGCATTTACTGTCGATTGTTTGTCGGGTTGTGTAGGCGTCCAATTCATGTTCGCCAATGATTACTTGTGCTTTCAGCACACGTTCCTCAAGTTTATTTCAATTTTTTTCATATAGATTCAACTGTTTCTAGCCTTTAAGTCGAATTTGTGTTGGATCTTATCGGATTGAATTTGATTGATTTCTGAATTGTTGCTGCAGTTACACGTTTAGCCAGCGGTCAGGCACAGTGGCCCATATCTGTAGTTGCTGGACCGAGGGGTTTGATCGTTGAAGTTGCATGGCAATCATTACAAATAACGTTGATTTTTTGCCTTTGCAGCTGAAACATAAAATATTTCATACTCGTTGGAAGAACAGAAAGAACAAAGAGAGAAAGAATGCAACGATGATGGAAACAAATTTCAAAGTAGTACAACTGAAAATAGAAGTTGTGCACAAGGAACCGAAAAAATGATACCAAAAAAAATCAGTAGCACAGACTATAGTAATTCAAGTGAGTCGGGAAAAAGGATAACAAATGGAGAGAACAGAGATGAAATAGTAACTTGAAAGCTTTAGGCAATTTTTAGGCTCTCAGAGATTTGCCACGTAGGTATTCGAACCCCATTTTTCAGACTCAAACTCAGACTCGGACAGTCCAGTGCACTATCCATTGAGCTACTCTGGTCTCACAACACCGTGCGACAACAAATTTTACACACAAACAAATCTATATTCTCGCGAAACTAGGAGCCAAATGTAGTAAAACTGCGTTTTTAGTTTTTCTCTCTGACGTCAGGATTTTTTTAAAAGGACTTGTAAATTTCAAGGACATGTTTATTTCAAAAAATTATTTATTATTTTAAAAATTGAGGCAATGTTGAATAACAGTATGGGTATCAAATAAAAGACAAAAATTCTTTAGAATCTTAGAAAATTTAACGGTTTGGTGCAAAAGACGAAGAGGTATTGAAAATGTCCTTTTAAAACCTTATCCTTGAATATCCTTAGACATTTGCAATATTTTTTTTTTTTAAATATATATCTTAAAGACTAATATGTACACTACCACATAAGTACAGTTACCAAAGTAACTAAAGTAACTCAAATAAAACACACTTGAGAATTAAATTTCGACAAATTTTGTATAAAGGGTGAAGGGTGATATGAACGATATGAATGTCAATTTAAATAAAACAACAACGGTGTAAGATATCAAACTTATTCTTGCTTTATGTATGGCAGACCACATCAGTCAAATGGCCACCTCGGCTTTGCTGGCAGTGCTTCAAGCGGTCGATTTTTGATGACTCGTTTCAACATGTTTTTTTTATTTGTAGAGATTTCTTTCTCGTCCTTTGGCCCACCCGGTACTACTGTCAGGGCTTCCGTCGGCATTTCGTAGTCGTCAACAGTTCTCGAACTAATTATCGGGTGTTTTTAAAGAGCATTCGGAATTGATTTAGAAAAAAAACACATACAATTTAGAGAAATGTGTGAAATCTTTATTTGAGTCGATAGAACGATCTATATAATTCAATGTTTAAAGATGATTTTATGTAAATGATGACAGCGGCTGCGCCTCAAATGGCTCATACGCTGGGTCCAATTTTGGTATACTCTCACCAACATATCGGCCGGTATCTCACGAATAAATTCTTCAATATTGGCTTCCAGTGCGGGCTTGTCGCTAGAGACATGAGCCTTAATATAGCCCCACAAAAAATAGTCTAAAGGCGTTAAATCGCACGATCTAGACGGCCAATTGACCAGCCCCAAACGTGAAATAAACTGTTCACCGAACTCGCCTCTCAATTGGGTCATTGTTCATCAACAACACTGGCGGATACAGCTGCGATATTTTCCTCTGTCCGCACTCTACGCATGCGTGTTGGTGGTTTAATGTCCAATAATGTAAATTTGGTGCGAAATTTAGATTCCGAATAGCCGCCTCACAAGGTCGCCCAAACTGACCATAAAATGGAAGAAGTGCACGATACACTTTCTTAACCGAGCATGAATTTTGATAATAAAATTCAATAATCTGCAAGCGTTGTTCGTTTGTAAGTCGATTCATGGTTAAATCATAGACCAAACTGAATATGTTTGACAGTAACATGTTACACGAAAACAGCTGAGCTGCCAAAAATAGTGTTGCCAAAAAAAAGTTGCTAAAAAATCACCCTATATGTATATTGTTAGAATATACTAAGGACTTGACGTAGCCTCAGAGAAATTAGTCGAAATATATAACCCAGTCGTCAAATTTCCATTTCACAACTGTTCAGAGCCAGCCAGCCAACAGAGCCAGTAGTTATTTCCATATTTTTTTGTTAATCATTTCCATACTTTCGTAAGCGATGCATGATGAAATGGCGAACTATGATAAATATTTTGCCATTTAAAATTCTCATTTATGTATGTGAAAAATGCTGAGAATTCCTGGAGGAAAAACTATCTAGTCAACCTTTATATAATAATATAATAATTTACTGAAATCAATTTGTAAACCATGTCATCATAAATTAAATATAGAAATATTTAATGGAAGGCCACTATACTTTTAACGATACTTCACTTTGACTGGTATTTCAACCATGACTTAAGCCATATTTTTCATAAGATATTCAAACTTAAGAGGATTGTCGCAGCTCTTCAGAAAAACTCTAACTGCGTAAAATCTCATGAACTTGGAGCCTAGTTGACACTGCACAATCTTGAAATAACATGTTATCAAATCCACATTATACAAGTCAAATTAAGTTACTTCATATTTTCACTTTTTAGTATCAATTTTTATTTTCACGAAATTTCGTATCACTATGTTAATTTTTTCTTGTTCTTCGCTGAAACTGTCAGATCTAAGGTACTTTTTTAGTAACGCGTTTTTCAGTTGTTGTTGTTGTTTTTTATTAGCGCAAACGTAAGTAAGAGTTAAATTGTTTTTTGTAACCAATATGCTTACTTATACAAATCCATGAAACAATTTCAGAGAATGATGAGCCGTAAATGCTGAATTGATGTACAACACGTTTAAATATCAAATTCAAGTTCTACTCTACGCAATGTTTTCGGCAGAGTAAGTAGTTACGTTCCTAGCTGTCCCTGGGCGGGGCCCACTTAATAAAGTGCCATTGTGATATTTTCGCCAGAGTGTAGCTTACAATATTGAACATCGTCCTAATTATATTTCTTACAGCTTGCTGAGCTGATCGATTAAAGCGACCAAAGCACGAAACGTAGTCATGGGGAATTTTGGTAGTAAGTTTTGACATCTTGAATGCAAAGCTGTTTGTTAAATGACTCATGTTGTGAAATGTCAAAGCTTTCAGATTAAACAATGTCTATTTGTTTTACACTTTTGTATGACAGTTTTTAAATGATAGGGTTGTGCACTGGACAACCCTGTACAATTATCATAAATTCAAAGTCGCATTGATTATGTGTTTATATGGTCGCATTGAGCTGGATGAGAACATTTTGTGAAGCTCAAAATTTCAATCCTTTCCTTTCGTTTAGACCCGTGTCAACTTGTCGCGGCAGTGGCACAACGTGAACTCTTGCATGACGCGCGTGCAGCGAGCACAAAGCTCATCAATCAGACGCACTCACTGCGTGGGCAACCGGGCAGCCTGTGGGCAATCAAGCGAGTTCATCAGTAGAGCAATTAAAAGTGCCCAAAGAAATTGGCAATCTTTAAGTTTGATGGCAGCATAGAAACCGCTGTCATTAAGGCACTAACTGTCCGCTGCCACAGCCGCCGTCGTCGCACATCGACGCATATTTATTTGGTAGCGCTTTGTAAGCGCTCTTGTAATCGCAACAATATGCCGCTAGTCCACTTTACTCGCCCGACGCACTTTCACTATAAATTATCTTTTTTCCCGCCCATTGTCCATAATGATTAATGATGGCTGCCCTTAAAAATGGCTGTCGGAAAAACCGCACCGCAGCGGCGAGCCAGCAATGCGATATTGCACACACACACAACTCAGGCAAAACGAAAAAAAACATGTGAAAATAAAAACAGAGCAGCAATGAAAAAAAAGGCCAACGTTTCTGCATGTAATCCTCATCATGTGCCAATAATAAAACTTAATCTATTTTCAATATCCTTCCTTGATAAATTAAGATAGTATTGAACAATTTTTAATGTACGCAATCAGATCCCGCTTCGGCACAAAATACACCCAAGAGAATCCAAGGAAACCAAAAAAAAAATATATGCAAAAAAATTCAAAAAATAAAGCAACAACAAACAAGCCACTCGTGTGCGCTGTGCAGCAAAGTAAGCAAGCATACAGGACGAATTGATGTAGGACGATAGGCAACGAGTAGTCAATTCTTCCATTAACACTCGTCGGAACGCCAACAGCTGGCCGAGCGACAGGGCCACGGGGCACAGTGTTGCGAGTTCATATAGCAGAGTGACAAAAATAGAAGGAGTGGTCGTACCTAAATTAAATTTGGTACACAGTTATTGTGAAAATTTCAATGAAATCGAACCAAAACTTCGACCACCTCCCATACAAATGGATTTGAAAAAACTTCATATTAACAGTGAAAATGATCTTAGTTCATAAAAGCTACGTTCATAATATTTGTATTTTAATATAAATTTATTTATAAATGTGTATATAGATAAAATGCGCTTTTTTCAAAAGTGATTAAAAATGAAATCTCGATAAATTGCTTCACAGCTACTCAAAAGTTGCTCTTAGAGGGATAAAATCTTTGACTAACCCCCACTAATTTTTTCTCCTGAATATTTCTTTCAAACATACCTACCCCCTATCGTCAACCCTTAATAAGGCTCCCATACAAAATCATCGTTTTTAGAAAGTGGGCTCCCGCTGCTCTCAGGTTGGTCCCAGACGTACCATATGTAAGACTGACTCCCATTTATTTTCCCTTGCGAATATTTTTTCTATACACACCTAACCGCTATATCCAACTCTTAAGGTGGCTGCCATACAAAACTAGAAATTTTCAATAGAACTGGCTCCGCACTTGTAAATGTAGTAAAGTAAAGGAGGAAACATCGTATCTGGGAAACTACTAAACCGATTTGAATGATTTATTCAACAATCGTCAACATTCCTGAGTGCAAAAAATACAAAATTAATTAAAGTTCAAAAATTCACCACCAGAGGGCGCCTCCCATACAAGTGAAGTAGTTAGGTTGTCAACTTTTGGGTCTGTGCGAAAAAAAATCAAAGTTTACTATCGGAACTCCATTAACCCCTCTATTTCGAATATAATAGTAATCGTAATTGATTTTCCGAAGCTATCTGCAACAAATATTTCCATCAGCAGCAGAGCATTATTTGACCGATTGCTATTGGCATTCAACCAAACGTTGAAAATATTGCGAATTCGCACTCAAGTCTTCACCGAAAAATGCCAACAACTCGCATTCGCGTAAATATGCGCAGCTGAAAATTTTACAGCATAATGTACAGTTTGTCAAGTAAATGTTTGCAAATTTAAAGAAGGTAGAAAATTTATTTGAAATGCTTATAATATAACAGAAATTGCAATATAGTACTTTTCGGTTATAACGAACCCGTTTAAAACGATTTTCCGCCTAAAACGAACTAATTTCAAAAGTACGCGCTGTATGTTTTCGCTTATTAAGGACCCCTTTTAAAGCGAAATTTCGGTTAAAACGAACCATTTTGCCCAGTCCCTCGAAGTTCGCTTTAAGCGAAAAGTACTGTATTTTGAAATTATTTGAAAAATATAGATTAATTGAATATTTCACTCTCATATAATAGCAAAGTAATGTCTATGTGATTCGCGTATTGAAGGGCGAATTGATTTGAAAGTATCTCCTGGACGACCCAGAAAACTGTCTGACAGAGAAGAAAGAAAAATCATCCGAAAAGTTCGTGAAAACCCCCGTATCTCAATAAGGGGAATGGCTTTGGATATAAAAATAGAATGCGGAACTGATGTATCTCATGAAACTGTTCGGAACTGTACTGCGCCAAATTTTCAATGCAATCTTGGTTTTGAAAGAAGACGAATTTTTTGACAGTTTGAAGTATAGCTTCATTTACTTTTTTGATTTTTTACACTGTTTTCGCGTATCAAATAGACATTACTATTAATCTATATCTTAAAAAAATGTCAAAATATTGCAATTTCTGTTATATTTATAAGCTTTTCAAAATAATTTTTCTACCTTTTTTTAGTTTGCAAACATTTACTTGATAAACTGTACAAACTTGCCAAAACAAAATATCAAAAATTTTCAAAAGGAATATTTAGTGTTTTTTTTTAAATCACTTTTAAAGTTTGAACTCACTTTTTATTCACTCGAAGCAAAATTTTCATCATAACGGTACTGCTCAGAGGTGAGAGTAATCAGCAAAATTTTGGTCTTGCCAGACCTAAATTATATGAAACTTACGACATTAGTAACTTTTAGGGACATTCTCATAACACAGCAAAACAAAAAAAAATTGTTTTCTGTTGCATGGAGTTTTTCCACTGTTTCTTACTAATTTGGGTGCGCTGATTTCGAATCTATCCTCAGATTTTGTCTAGCAGCTCTAGTTAGTGAGATATAAGTACCATGTCTTTTTTCAGTTTTTCCTCTACTTTTCCATATTTTTGATCGTAATTTCTAAACCAAAAAACCGATTGACATGATTTTCACCTTTTCGCATTAACAACACCGCACGTTTTCTTTTTCGGTGAAATTTATTTTTATAAGTTTTAAATTCCGCGCTAATTGGACCTCAAAGTCGAAAAATATGGAATTTTAAGGCGTTTTCTTTGATGGTCAAAAACATACACATTTTTTGTAAATAAATTAACGAATTGAATGTATAATGAAAGCCGACACATCAAGCAATACAACACAGCCAAATTATTTGGCGCAATACACATTCGCATCAAAATTATAACAAAAATATAGTATAGCCATTTTCATCACTTTTCATACTTTTTCCTTAAAAAATAGGAGATTTTTAATTTTTTTTTGTTCCGAGCAATTCAACTTTTTTTTGTTTTTTGCTTGTATTTCAGACTATAAATGGAACATATAAAAGAGCATATTTTGAGGCCCCTAATTTTTTAAGGAAAAAGTATGAAAAGTGATGAAAATGGCTATGGTATATTTTTTCTATTATTTCGATGCGAATGTGTATTCCGCCAAATAATTTGGCTGTGTTGTATTGCTTGATGTTTCTTCTTAAGATATTCATATACTTCGTAACTTGATTTATGAAACATTTGTACAATTTTCGCCATCAGAAAAAACGCCTTGAAATTCAATATTTTCCTACTTTGAAACCTTATTACAACGCCGATTTAGAACGCATAAAATTGATTAATGTCAGAAAAAATGGCGCGAAATGTTGTAAGAGCAACTAAATAAAAATCATGTCGATAGGATTATTGGTTCAGAAATTACAGTCGAAAACGAGAAAAAAGCCGAGGAAAATTCGAAAAAGTGACACGCCCATTTTTTGTGAAAACTAGAGCTGTTACATAAAAACGGAGTATGGTTTTGAAAACAGCGTGGAAAAACGATTCAGATTCATGCAAAAAATTGCTGTTGTGCAGTGTAATTTATTTTGAAATATTCAACCTCAAAGTCAAAGCAAAAATTTGCTGTTTGTACACATTTTTTTTTCAACGCTGTAAGAGCGTACTTTAAGAGCTCATAACTTCCATGTTATCCAATATTTTTTTATAAAACTTCGGATTTCTCCTAATTGAAGTATTTCCAACAAAACCTCATATTGGATTTTAGCATTTTTGTCACTACTCGCAACACTGTGCGGGGCGCGATTGGCTGCGCGGCGCGTTGAGGTTGCGGCTTTTGGCGTCTTTGGCGCACATTAATGGCGGCAGTGGTTGAGCAGCGTATGACCGACCGGCTGGCAACGCGCATGCACTTTCGACATGGTCTTTGCGTAATTGATACGCGCACACGCACACATTAACACCCACAAACACATCTTATCGAAATGCTTCATTGAAATGGAAATTTAATTGTTGCTGTTGGCTGGCTGGCCGGTTAGTTTTTTGCTTTTGCTTTTGTTTTTGTTGCGATGGCAACAGCAGTTGGCCAGCGTTGTTGCCATGCATGATTCAGTCGCGTCCATTGTGCATGAGAAATGAAACTCAATATTGGAAAATGTGTACAAATGAATGAAGTCATTTTCTATGTTCAAGTATGTGGCCACCCAATCCCGTCGCTTGCGTCACACATAAAAGATTCAATCTTATAGAATAAACATAAAACATGTGTTGCACCACACTTTTGCTCGCCACTGTATCGCGCAAAGTTGCTGCCTTCGCCGTTGGTCAGCGCTGGCTTTGGTTTCTTCACGGCATTGTCCTTTAGCCTTTCAATTTTTCTTGTTTATTTTTTGCTTTCACGCAACAATGGAGACACTTGCGGTGTCTGTTGTAGTTTGTAGATTTGTGTGTATGTGTGTGTGTGTGTGTGTTTAGCCAAGACGCATCGCTGCCATTTCCGCTTTTGTTTGTGTGTATGTGTGGCCAAAGCAAAGTCCTATGCATTGCACTCAATGCTTCGCTTTGAGCACAGGCAGCGAAATATCCTGCTGTGTTGGCACCCTATTGTCGGTAGTTTTGAGCTTCACTATTGCCTCAACAACAAACGCATCAATTTCTCTTTTATACACACAAAATCTGCACTCACATATCGAACCGCACTCATCAATTTTCAGTGAGCCGTTCTCGCTTTTCACATTTGAGTACTTCAATCAGCTTCCATTCACTCTGGTAGCGTACAATCTGCTTCCTTTATGCATATGGCCACTTTTATACAATTTTTTTTTTTGTTTGTGCTCTTTTCGCCATTTTGCCATATTTCCAATGCGGCCTTGTACACTTTCAGCTGCCGCCAGTACACGCACAAACCTGATATTGCACGGTTTTTGTGGTATTTTTTTGTCGGTGCCATACAAACACGTCTTTATGGGCTTGTAAGCATGTGTGTGTGTGTGTGTGTAAAAGAGTATTTCACTCTACCCCCCGCTGACCGCTGTGTTATGATATACGATTAATATATTTTGCGAGCTCATAATTCGGTTGCAGTTTCCTTCGTTTCTTTCGTTGGATACTACAAACCGTCAGCATTAAAGTTAATAGAATGAACGCTCATAAATATTTCTGCCACTTGAAAATTCCTGCACTCAATTAAAATTGACAGTGTGAGAAGGGTGACCGCTTTAGCATACAACAACAATACTTACGCTGACCAACAGCTAAGCGATTTATTAGACAGTAAAGTGGACCGAATGTGCGGGTTTGGGAGTATTTTATGACTATCAGATGCAGCAAATATGAGTTTTTCGAAGCCAGGAAAAGTATAGTAAATTTAACCTTAAATAAAATTTAATTTTAATAGAAACCATTGCCACACTAAATTTAAAAATTTGACTATCAGAGATCCTTTTGACCTACAATCTCAACCCAACCAAACAAAATGTTGTTAATATTTCGTCAAGTAACCTCAGATAATCGAATATTTGCATTCTGGTTATTTGAAAAAGGAAAAAAAAATACATACTGATCAATTTGTTCAGTTTATGGTCCATTGAAGAAGCGTTCGAATATTTTATATAAAATCAGAATGAGATGAGATATTGATCACTTTGTTCAGTTCCTACATTGAGGTCTTTTATTGCAAATAACTTTTATTGCATCGCTTTCTAAAAAATATCTTACGTGACTTTTATTAATTTTTAAAGCTAAATGGAATAAATAAATTAAAAATATTGTAAACAAATTTTTTACCCCAATTTTGCAAAATTTACCTTAAATGCCCAAAAGTAGTCATTTTGACTACCTATATAAAATTTTCAACAAATCTTACTGACAAATGGACAAATATGCATCTTCAATTGCGAAAAATGAAATTTCAAATAATTGCAAACATTTAAAAATAATAATATCAAGGTAGGCTGTGACAATGTTTAGATCTTTGAATGCTTTTTTACCAGAAGTCACTTATATAAATTTAGCTCTTACGGTTTCCAAGATATTCAAGGATACAAATTTAGTTGAGGTCCTTTATGTCTTTTTTTATACAATTTTTCAAAAAAGGTTGTGGTTTCTTTGACTTCATATCATTAGCTTTCACTTGACGTAAAAATTAAAAAATTTTTTCTGACATTTGAGTCAGAAGATATGATGTTTTAAAAGTTTCAGTAAGGGGCATTAAGCCGCCATCTTTAAACTGCATTTAAAAAAAACTCGAACATCCCAGAAAAAATCCCTTGGTACTTTTTCACCTACTGAGGTCCTCTATCGAATGAGATATGCTTGACCTTGTCCCTCGAAATTTTTTTTGAATTTGTTGCACTGTGTTATCAATCTTTTTGAAAATTTGTTTACAATATATTGAAGGTTTAAGGAAGGTTTTTTTTCTAGCATATTGTCACTTATATAGGTGGAGCTGAAGTCGCGTAGAAAAAAAAGACATCCTCCATCCTCCGGACACTTAATCTCCGGATTGGCTCGACCGATTTAAAAAAACTTTTTTTAGTTCTTTTTATTAACTTATTTTTTACAAGAATCCACCACAATATTGAAGAAAAATTTTTAATTTAAAGTACTTTTTCTGGAAAAAAAAGGTGAAAAACGCAGTCAATTTTTGACACTTTTTTCAAAAAGATCCTATCCTTTTATTTTTAGCGTTTTTTTATTTGTCTGGTGAATTCCTGTGTCCGAAAGCTTAATAATTATGAATCTTTTTTGTTTTTTTGTTTCAGATTAGCCGATTTTTTTTGTGTTCCTTAAACCTCCAATATATTGTAAAAAAATCCAATTCAAAAAGGAACCGTAAAATAAATAATTTTGTAACTCATTAAAAATTCCCCTTTCTAACGTGCCATGATACCTTAAGAACAGTAAAGGAGCTTTGGTTGGGAACTTTTTCAAAGAAACAGATTATGATTAGATTAGATTATGTTTTTTAGTCTGTTAAGGAACAGTAAAGGAGCTTTAGTTTGCAATTTTTTCATATTAAAACAAATAGAGATAAAAAGATACATTCAAATCACTTTGTTCAGTTCCTTTAAGTTCAGTGAAGAAGTTTTGTTTGGGTACTTTTCAATATCAGAACAAATAATGATAAAGACATAAATGTTAATCAAGTCGTTTAGTTACTTAAGACTCGTTAAAAAAGGTTTGGCTGGGAACTTTTTAATATAAAAACAAAGAGGGATATAAAGATACATGTAAATCAACTTTAGTCTTTTGAGGAACAGTGAATGAGTTTTGATTGAGAACGTTTTTAAAATTCATTAAAATAACAGATCTCTTTTTTTAGTTCCCTATGATTCATCGAAGTAGCTCAGTTTTAAATTGTCTCATATAAAAACAGAATGAGATAAAAACATGCATACAGATCAATTTGTTTACATTCGGTGAATAAGTTTTGCTTGAAAACTTTTCAATACAAAAGCAAATAAAGATACAAAGACAAAAGCAAATTAAGTTGTTTAGTTCCCTTAAGTTCAGTAAAAAAGTTTGGGTTCAGTAATTTGCGAAACGAAAACAAAGAGAGATACAGAGACACATGTCAAAAAAAGTTGTCTAGTCTGTTAAAGAAAAGTGAAGGAGCTGTGGTTGGACACTTTTTTAGTTCAACAGATCAACAGATTCCAGTTCCTTTTGGTTCATTAACGTAGCTCTGGTGGGGGAAATTATTTTCTATTTAAACAGAAATAAATAAAAAGATAAGATCACATTGTTTAGTTCCCTGAGGCTCAGTGAAGAAGTTTTATTTATTTAAAAGCTTTTCAATACAAAAACAAAGAAGCATACAGAGAAACATGCAGATCAAGTTGTCTAATATTTTAAGGAACAATGAAATATCTTTCTTGGGAATATCTTATAACTTCATTGAAGGAGCACAGGTTGGTAATTTTATCATATGAAGACAGAAAGTAATAAAAAGATACATACAGCTCACTTTCTTCAGTTCAGTTTCGTTCCTTAAAGTTCAGGTGAGCTTTTAGGTCAAATCAAGTTTAGCTTTTGAAATTTGTAATACAAAAAGAAAGAGTGATACAGAAACAAATGTAAATCAAGTTGTTAAGCTCCTTGAAATTTAGTAGAGGAGATTTGGTTGGGTATCTACTTTTCAAAACTAAAACAAAGAAATATATAAACACATAGATCAAGTTTAGTTTTAGTTTAGTAGTTTAATTTCTTAATCAGCATTGAACGATATTTGGTTTGAAACTTTATCAAATCTATAGATATACAATTTATATATTTTTTATTTATTATTTTTTTAAGTTCCTTGAGGAGCTTTGCTTAAAACCTCTTTAATAAAAAAATTGTGACAGATAAAGAGATCGCTTTGGCTTTAAGGCTCAGTAAAGTGTCTTTGATTGGAAAGTCTTGCACATAACAACAGAAAGAGATGCATGAGGAACTTTTCCAGTAAAAAATTCTTTTTTGGAAGCTTTACAGTCTAAAAGCAAAGGGAGATACAGGGACCCATGTAGATCAAATTGTTTAGTTCCTTAAGAAACAGCGAAGCAGAACTTTACGAACTTTTTCAGAACAATAGAACAATTTTTTTTTAGATCCGTATGGCCCAGTGAAAGAGTATTGGTTGGGAATTTTTTCAATTAAAACAAAGAGTTGTACAGAAATACATATAAAACACTTTCTTCAATTCCTAACGATTCAGTGAAGCAGCTATGGTTGGGATCTTCATCTTTATTCATAGATGATAATTTTTGTTTTGCTGTTGTCTGTTGGAAACATGGCTGAAAGGAGTTTTCCATAATTTAGGCTGCCGGAGTACACCGTGCGACAGCATTTTTCACACCGAGAAAAATCTATATGTGCGTGAAACTAGAGATCAAATATAGTAATACTGCGTAATTAGTTTTTCATTTCTACATCTTTTGTCCTTTTAAAAGGACTTCAGAATTTTGAAGAGGATAACAAATTAAAAAAATGTAGAAAATACTTAACCTCGTTAGAATATGGCGATATGTATATCAAATGAAAGAGGATAGGCTCAAGAATTTAAATAAAGTTAATTTTTTATCTATTTGTAAAAAAGGATATGAAAAAGGTCCTTTGAAAATTTTAATCCTTTAAATCCTTGAAAATTTATGTAGTATTTTCTTGAAAAGTAAGTATGTTGAAACCCAAAATCACCTTGATCACGTATCAAGATTTAAATCCTCTAACTTTATTAGTTTGAAAGTTATTAAAAAAAAGGCGGAAGCTGCAATTCTAATGAAGTACAAAAATTCAAATTTATTTGAGTATCAGTATTTTAAATAATAAAAAGATACAAAATCAATGAAGAGAAAATAATGAAATTTTGACACGTGATCAAGGAGATTTTGGGTTTTGACATAGTTACTTTTTAAGAAAATTCTATAGAACTTTTCAAGGATATAAAGGATTACAATTTTCAAAGTACTTTTTTCATATCCCCTTTTTACAAATAGATAGAAGATCAATTTTATTTAAATTCTTGAGCTTTTCCTCTTTCATTTGATATAACGAGGTTAAGTATTTTTTATATTATTTTTATTTTTATCCCATTCAAAATTTTGAAGTCCTTTTAAAAGAACAAAGGATGTAGAAATAAAAAACTGAGTACGCAGTATTACTATGTTTGGTCTCTAGTTTTACGTCTATATGCATTTTTTCCGGTGTGAACAATTTTTTTTATTTTTGTCGCACGGTGGTATAGATTCCCAGGACTCTCAGACTTTTGATGCAATGGAATATGTACGAATCCAAGCGGACTGCATTTAAGTTTAGTTTGTTAATTTAATTTTATTTATTTATTTATTTTTTATTATTTTTATTATTTTTTTATTTATTTATTTATTTAATTTTATTTATTATTTAGTTTTATTTGTTAATTAATTTTTATTTATTAATTATTGATTCAATTATTTATCCATTCTTCTATTGAAAACAGACTTATATGTAGATTTATTTAAAGATTTGTCTATGAATTCCAAGAAAAATTACTGTGAACTCAATCTTACACAACATGAATTAGTGTTATCACCTTAAATTGCCTGCAGTGATTCCAGTAAATCGAAAATAACCAACACATTTAGTAGCACAATACATACATATATACATACATACATATAGAAAATTTAGTCAACACTTCAACAGGTAATGACAACGCTCACGTAAATCATATCAAAGACTGCTGTCTGCTTATAGCCAACAAGGCGTGTCTTATGTTGTGTACATTTAACTCATTTCGGGCAAACAACAAACGGCATAACCGCAAAGTTGCGGCGTCAGTTCCATTATCATTTCATGTTAATAATCTTTGCATTCTCTACCAGACGGCTGCCGACGACTTGCAGCAACATAATTAACAACACGCGCAGACTCCGACCGACTGCAACCACAACAAGAATATTAAACACAATCCGAAGAAATACCAAGTCAGCATTAAATAACCGATGGCAATAATTGCAAAATGTGTTACATGAAGGGCGGAGTCGAAATTTATTTGTGTACACAAGACCACCCACGTATGTCCAGCCAGTGCAACCTGTGTGTGAGTGGATTAAGTGAGATTTAATTGCAACTTGTGAAAATACTTTTGGTAACAACAAACACTAAATATGGTGCAATGTTGTTGCAGAACTAAGCATGTGTAATATTATGGAACAATTTTATTAGATAGAAAAACTATATTGAAATTGCAGCAACTGATTTTTTTCAAAAAATCGAAAATTTTTTTTTGCAGTTTTGGTCTATTTAAACCCTTAGGAATCATGTAGAAACCTTCCTTTACCTCGGATAGTATCCGAAAGCGATTGAAAATGAGATTAGCTGTAAGGGCTTGCGCGCTCGAATCGCACATCCGGCGATTTGTTATTGAGCTGGCTGACACGATTACGGCCGATCTACTGGACCGATTTGCTTAAATTTTTTTTTTATATTTTCAGAAAAGGTTTGGCTATCGCGTGAACTACGATCATTATTGTCCATTTCTATGTAACAACGTTATGACACAATTATTAACAAAAAACAAGCAAAAAAAGACGAAAAAAATTTACAATTGCACTAAATGTTTATTTATTAATATTTTTTTACAGTTATAGTTCAAACGAGAGCCATTCATTTGTACTTCAAAATGAAATTTGTTTTGTATGTTTCAGATCATCCAAAATGGAGAAATCGTGTCAGCCAGATTTCAAAATGGCGTCTTCCGGTTGCCCATATCTCCCCCGGATATAAGCGAAAATTTATAAAAAAAATTTTGGTCAGTACTCAAAACTATGTATGTACAAGAACGTATAAAAAAATTTTTAATCTATCTATATATATAAAAATCAAATAAATTCCGTATGTGTTCTATAGACTCCCAAACCACCAGACCTATTTTAATAAAATATTACGTGTGTGTTTACGGGCACCGTGTGGAAGGTTCTTAGCATAGGGGGCGTGGCATTATTCAAGAGGGCGTGGCACCGCCCATACAACTCAATTCTTTAATATTGAATATCTTCAGAATTATAAGTCGTATAGCATTGAAATTTGGTACAGTGTCATGGCGTAAACATGTTGTTCGACCGGTAAAATTTAATGGGCGTTGGATAAGGGGCGTGGCACATTTTTTGTGACCCAAACATTTTGCTGAACCTTAAGTCGCATATCAATGAAACTAAGTGCGAACCTACCATTTTGCCTTTCGACAGAGGCAATGGTGCGGGTATTGAACAAGGGGGCGTGGCACTGCTCATACAAGCCAGATTTTTAATAGATAATATCTTTGAAATTGTTAGTCGTACAACACTGAAATTTAGTACCCCGTCGTCCCATAGATGGGTGACTCTACTGGTAGGATTTTATGGGCGTTGGACAAGGGGCGTGGCACATTTGTTGTGACCCAACCATTTTGCTGAACTATAAGTCGCACAACAATGACACTTAGTACGAACCTACCATTTTCTCCTTCGACAGAGGGCATTGTGCGGGTATTGAATAATGGGGCGTGACCCTGCCACTATAATTTAAATCTGGTTCAAGCGCAATCCATTTCTTTACTAAAACTTAGCAGCAACATTGCTTATTTGAGGGGCTCGAATGCGTTAATCAGTAGCTCCCTCCTCTTCCTTTAGTTGGTTTTCTTCGTCAATTCGCATCGCCATAGATTCGCCATTCATTCATTTATTATAAGAAAACAACAAATGTCGTGCGGGACGAAGTTCGCCGGGTCAGCTAGTGTGGAATAAAAATTTGTATGAAAAAAAAATTACTTAAAAACATGGTCGATTCTACCTAACTACCCCCTTAAGTAAAACAATGCTTAATTTCTTTATTTTTGCTCGCTTACTTGCCACACTTGCGTTCTCTTTAAAAGGACAACAGCAATCTTACTTGAATTCTAAAGCTTTTGAAAATAACAGCAATAATTCATATCACAAATTCGCATTTCGTATGACAATGTTTGTCTGTCAACTTCCGGCGCTGCTTCATGTGCACGACATTTGTGTTTTTTTTTCTTTGGCTAATGTTGCTGTGTTGTCTTCACTGTTTTTCCATTTTAGAGAACTAAACCAAACACGACGTTAGCCACTGTTACCGCATTGGTGTGTTGAGTGTAAATGTGTCATTGGCGAATGTTTGGATCGTAGATCCTTCTTGATTGATGGGTGCTTAGGTTACCAAAGCCTGGCACCAGTACAACGACAGCATCAGAGGAACAAAATACGAAAGACAAAGATTGGCCTAAAAGAAGTTTGAACGAACACGAACGCACACAAATACATTAATTTTTTTTATACATAAATGTACAACAATTTTGTATATAAAAAACTGACACAGACTATTTGCACAGTTTTCGCTTCAAGTTAAAAATGCCATTTGAAAAAGTTTTAGAGAGCAACCTCGCTCCCTTCCTATTCTCCTTCGTCTTGTCATTACTTTTCTCATTCCTCTGCACCGCTCGTTTTCACCCACTAGCGCAGTCTTTCCGGTCTGCCAGACACATTTCATAGAACTTTTGGATTCGCCTTTAGCGCAACAGTGACTCCAACATTTCGGATTTTTTTTTTTCATCTTTAAATTGAAATGACCTTTCGCTGTCATTGCGCAAAGTCCACCAAAATGGCATGGAACCAAACAAGAAAATCATGCGAAAAAATACAAAATTAACAGAAACAAAAAACTCAATAAAGCAACGACAGATAAACTTGCGCGAACGAAGAGAAATAGAAAAATGCCCATAGTAAAGTGCACAGTTTAGGCCAATGAACAGAACGTCAAGTGCCAAGTGCCAGCGCCGCTGTTGGCTACGTGCTGCTGTTGGTTCTGTTGTTCTGGCTGCTGAATGTTGTGCTGTTGTATTTGTTGTTTTGTTATTGCCAAAGTGTCCTGCTGCGCAACACAACACCGTCAGCCAGCTGCCACACAATCTCGGTCCTCCTTCGCTGCCATTCTCGTTCCTCCCTCACACAAGCAACACATTTTGCTGTTTTCGTTGTTGTTGATTTTGTTTTGGTGCCTTTGTAAATTCGCTAGGCCGGAAAACCGACATTATCAAAGTACGTCGCACACGAAGCATGCAGACCGCATTTAAACTTGAACAGTACAGTACACAAAAGTAAATAAATTCCGAGACATAAAAAATATGCAACCAAACGACACAAGTCGCAGCAACGTAAACGAAAAATAAACGCCGCACAAATATGGCAAACGACTGCACCACACCACATTTCCCCCCCGCTGCCACTGTCGCTTTTGTTGTTGTTGTCGCCGCGCTGTTGGTGCCTAATAATATTTTGTGCCATTGCGGCTGCCTGATTTCAAAGCGACATAGTTTGTTGCTGGCTCGCTGTGTGTGTGTGTGTGTTTGGCTTTTTATTCGGTTTGTTTGTGGGCACCGAATGGATTTCTTTATGATTTTGATGTTTTACTTTATTTTTATTGCTGCAATTGCTTGTAAAGATTTAGGCAAATTGTGTGAGATTCTGATGTCCTGGAAATTTAATGTCTACCAAACTACAAAAACACATATCAAAGAACAACAATTGCGGCGCATAAATGTTGAGGCATTCCAATGCGTTCAAGTATGTCCATAAGTCACCACAATCAAGAAAATTATCGCTTAAATTTGACAGCCTGCTGGCCGTCGGAAGCGACACATTTCGCCACCAACTTATGGGTCAGTGCCGGAAAGCAGATTTAATGGTGTGTACATAAAACTGACATCTGACACATGTTCGTCAGCTTTAAAAACTTCAATCCAAGTTGTACGCAGGCAGCACATGGGACTTGATGGTTTTTGTTTGGTAAGAAAACTTGGAAATGTGTTTTGTTTAAATAATTTTCTTGAAAGCATTGTTGCAAAAATTTTTAATTTTTTTCTATTTTTTCATTATTTTATGGAAGCAATGGCATCTGATATATAAAAGCTTCAATCCAAGTTGTATGCAAGAAACACGTGGAAATTGTTTGCTTCTTTTTGGTAAGAGAACTTAAAAATGTGTTCAAAAAATATGTTCTAAAAATGACCTTGAAAGTATTGTAGCAAGTATTTTAAATTATTTATTTTTTGTTTAAAAATTTATAAAATCAATGGCATCTGAATTATGTTCATCAGCTTTAAAAACTTCAATGCAAGTTATATGCAAGAAACACGTGGAAATTGTTTGCTTCTGTTTGGTAAGAGAACTTGGAAATGTGTTCTAAAAATGTGTCTAAAAATGACCTTGAAAGCAAGCATTTTAAATTATTGATTTTTTGTTTAAAAATTCATAAAATCAATGGCATCTGATATATTTTCGTCAGCTTTGAAAACTTCAATCCAAGTTGTATGCAAGAAACACGTGGAAATTGTTTTCTTCTGTGTGGGGAATGAACTTGAAAAGGTGTTCTAAAAATTTGTCTAAAAAAGTGTCTTGAAAACATTGTAGCAAGTATTTTGAATTTTTTATTTTTTGTTCATAATTTTATGAAAGAAATGGCATCTGATGTATGTTTGTCAGCTTTAAATTACTCAATCCAAGTTGTATGCCAGAAACACGTGGAACTTGGTTGCTTACATTTGGTAAGAGAACTCGGAAATGTGTTCTAAAAATTATTCTAAAAAATGTCTTGAAAACATTGTAGCAAGTATATTAAATTTTTAATTTTTTTTTTTTCATAATTTTATGAAAACAATTTTATCTGATGTATGTTCGTCAGCTTTAAAAACTTCAATCCAAGTTGAATGCAAGAAACACGTGGAAATTGTTTGCTTCTGTTTGGTAAAAGAACTTAAAAATGTGTTCTAAAAATGTGTCTAAAAATGACCTTGAAAGTAGTGTAGCAAATATTGTAAATTTTAAATTTTTTGTTTAAAAATTCATAATATTGAAATTAAATAATAAATTGAAAGCTTCAATCCAAGTTGATGCAAAAACACGTGGAAATTGTTTGCTTCTGTTTGGTAAGAGAACTTAAAAATGTGTTCTAAAAATGTGTCTAAAAATGACCTTGAAAGTATTGTAGCAAGTATTTTAAATTTTTTATTTTTTGTTTAAAAATTCATAATATTGAAATTAAATAATAAATTGAAAGCTTCAATCCAAGTTGTATGCAAGAAACACGTGGAAATTGTTTGCTTCTGTTTGGTAAGAGAACTTAAAAATGTGTTCTAAAAATGTGTCTAAAAATGACCTTGAAAATATTGTAGCAAGTATTTTAAATTTTTTATTTGTTGCTCAAAAATTTAAAAAAATAATGGCATCTGATGTTTGTTTATCAGCTTTAAAAACTTCAATTCAAGTTGAACGCAGGAAACACGCGGAAATTGTTTGCTTCTGTTTGGTAAGAGAACTTAAAAATATGTTCTAAAAATGTGTCTAAAAATGTGTCTAAAAATTATCTTGAAAATATTGTAGCAAGTATTTTAAATTTTTTATTTGTTGTTAAAAAATTTATGAAAATAATGGCATCATTTGTTCGTCAGCTTTAAAAGCTTCAATTCAAGTTGTATGCAAGAAACACGTGGAATTTGTTTGCTTCTGTTTGGTAAGAGAACTTAAAAATATGTCTAAAAATGTGTCTAAAAAATTACCTTGAAAGTATTGTAGCAAGTATTTTAAATTTTGTATTTGTTGTTCAAAAATTTATCACATGACACATGACATTTGTGACACTTTTAAAAATGTGCCTTGAAAATATTGACTTTTTAAAAAAATCACAGAAAAGTTCGTGGTAGAGACATCTCAAAATCATTGATAGGGATGGTTAGGGTAAAGATGGAACTACCTTAGTCTAGTGAAGGTCACCCTAAAATTTCGCCATCTAGCTAGAGTTACCAGACTCCAAAAATCGTAAATTTCCCCGAGGTGGAAAATGTGGCAAAACGTAGTGGCCTTAGAACTTCACAAAAGCTTCCTCCTAACTCACCTGTAAAAATACAACTTTTGTTCACGTGTTTAGCTGATCACTTTAAAAAGTATGGAAAAAAGCTACCATTGCTGCGTAATGGGTACAAAATACCTAATGAATATCTCAGCAACGTGCAGAGATATAAAGCTGAAATTGAAATGAATTGAAATTGTTTCTGATCATTTTGGGTCACTTCTAGGTCGTGTATGAAATTTTATCAAAATCGAATGAGCGGAACTGGTACGCGGCAGCAATGGGTTAAGGCATCAAAGCAACAATTTTCAATTTTTTAAATTGTTTTTTCATAATTTTATGAAAGCAATAATTTTTCATAATTTTATGAAAAATGTGTGCAGTATTTTGTCTAAAAATGGTCTTGAAAGCATAGAAGCAAAAATTTTTAATAAAAAAATTTTCTTCAATTGTACTCAGGCAACACATTGGAATTAGTTGTTTCTGTTTGGGAAGAGATCATAAAACTGTGAATAGTTTCATGCCTAAAAATTGGAATTGAAACAAATTTTTATATATTTTTTTTTAATTTTTTGATCGTTGCTTTTAACAAAAAATGGCATTTGAAACAAGTTTTTAATTTTGACGAAACTTTAACTTTAATACGAAAAGGAAAAGTGAAAAGTGTTTGGTCTAAAAAATCATCATAAAAACACCTTCTAGCAAGCACATATTTTAAATTAAATAAATAAATTTTTTCATCAAAATTTTATATTTTCATTAACCCAAAATTCCAAAAAACAATATTCCGAAAATATAGATAATATTTCTCGCAGCACTTTTCTACATTCCTGACAGTTAAATGTAACATGGCGAACAATTTTATGCATGCAAAATATTGCAAAAAATACAAACCAAGCCATGGACCACCAACAAAAATCGACAACAGACTGTACAACAATAAAATATTAACAAGTATGTGATCCTATTAGTCTGTTTTGACACGAAAATTGCCACTTGTGTGTCGAGTGGTCACAACACAGTACACAAACACACTCACACACACACACACACAAACACAGACACCAGCAAGCAGACGCCGCAATAAGAATAACAACAAAAACAGACACCAACAACGTGCCCATTGCAGCCAGTGTGGCAACAACAACAACAACAGAAAAAGCAGCACATTGACGCCATTTTGTGCTTTTGTACGCTGGGCCGTGTGGTGCCGTGGTGGGCAGCGCGCATGAATATTGAAAACGGTCACAGTGACCCCAAATGCACGCGTTGCAGACAGTTTATTTACTGTGTGCAACGCGTTGAAATTGCTTAGTTGTGTTGACAACGAGTGCGCTTTGCTTGCCGCTGTCGCCGCGACGACGCGCTGACCAGCACCAAGTGACCAACGCTTGGAGAGGGACTGGCACACACACACACGCACACAGTGCGATTTTTTTTTTGCTGTTGGAGTTCAATAGCGACGCAATGGCGGAAGGTCCAATTCATATAGCAGAAGCGGAACAGCAAGCAAGCTAATTTTGGCTAAAGACGACTTTTTGGAACCCCTATTGAAATGATGAAAGCAATAAATGTTTTAAAAAGTAGAAAGAGGTTGATAACACTGTGCGAAATTTACACTTGTGAAATTTACCCTCAAAAATTCAGACATGGAGGGGACCTACAGAGGACTTTTCTATAGGTATACTGAGTTGAGATCCACCAGCCGTTTGGCTGGATTGGCTCTAGTTTAAGAAGTCCTTCCGACTTTGAAGTTTGCTCATTTTAGTCGAGTTCGTCGCTTAAGTCTTCGAACGTTTAAATGCAAATTGGTCCTAAATCGTTCCGAATATCGCTTTACTGTCTTCGGCAAGTTTGTAGATATTTTAACGACCAACAAATTTGCTTAAGACACCAATCTATAAAAAATACATTCAAACTGTGTTTTCGATAAAAATGTCCCAATAACCCCACTTTCGTCGAGGCATAAAAACAGTATAGCGAACCCTCGTGGAAAAAATAAATGAGTATGCTTTTATACAGAGGGTTGGCTCCTGCATCTAACAAACTAAAAATTTTGCCTGGGAAACGCCCATAAAAGGCGTGGCTCTGGGTCAAAGTTCAAAGTTTTTATCAAAAAAACTCAATTAATCTCCAACTGATTTACACGATATGGGTATCAAACCAAAGGTATTTTTCATACCTTTCTTTTAATGTGCAACATTAGATACGTAACATGTACTAATAAAAAGTTTTAAGCGAAAAAAACATTTTTATATACAAATTTTTTGTTAACGGATTTTTTTCTCGAAAAAATCCATTACTAAGGTACAATAAGTTTGTTACCATATTTTAGCCTGTGAAATTCCCTTTACAATGAAATATAAAAATGTATACTTCTAAGTCCTCTCTAGGTCCCCCATGTCTGAATTTTCGACTTGCACAGTGTAATTTTTGAATTGACTTTGTGTAATAAGAGGATTAAATGTTTAAAAAAAAAATTTGAATATTAATTATTACTTTTTTTCAGTTCTATTAATTGATAAAATAATAATAATTGATAATAAAGAAAAATGATTGCTGCGAAAAGAATTCTGGAAAGTTTACAATGAGCTGAAGTTTGAGTTTAGATTGCATTGAGGCAACTAAAGCTGAAAGTTGTGGAAATTAAAAGCATAACTGAAGTTCCATAAGAGAACCAAACAGTTTCTGGACCTGGAGCGTGAATTGCCTAACAGTAGCTGTTCCAACTGGCAGCACTGGATCGTGGGTAAGTACGAGTACGTCCTGCAGCTAAGTCCCCCTACAATGAGCATTGCTGTTCGATAGAAGGAAGGAGGAAGAGGTCGTTTTGCATCTAATGTTTAGGGGCCGATTTTCTGGTGGACCTGGCAAGTGAACTACCAACATTAACGGAATAGCTCACTTCATAAACGATTCCCAATGGCTTCAGTCTCAATGGCTTCTGTGTTAAAACAACAGGCCAAGTCTGACCTATATCAGCTCCCTAAGCTTTCAGTCAGCCTAATCTGACTTAACTTACATATAATTTAAATGAGATTGCGGTTCGTTTTTCTTCTAACGTTGGCAAGTGCAAACCTTCTCTCTTCTATTTTAAATTAAATTTAATTAACTGGCCATAACAACCCATTACTGGGTTACGGCCCAGTTGCTTTGTGCCCACCAACTCCAGTTGGTGTGACCAAGAGATGATAGGGCGTCCTCAACTTGGTCCTTAAATTGGAGACATTCCTCCATACTTCATTCCTCTCATAACGCTTTCTCCCTTTGCACCCACTTTCTCTTTTCTTTTCCCATTCCCATCTCCTCTATCAACCTTTTTCCTGAGCTTTAAGTACAATGGGCTATAAAGCCTGAGTGCTTGAGGTAATGACCTCCCTTAGGTTATTTCCTCGGCTCCCACTCACATCCATCCATCCATCCATCCTCCATACGGGAGACATGACCTACCATAGCCGTTGTATGTCCATGGCTACGTCCATGTTTTCTATTCACTTTTATTTTACATCTAAAACTAACTTCACACGGGTGAAGGTAAATTTTTTTATTTGTAGATTGTTTCTTTGTTGAAGGTTTAATATTTAATCACGTCAGGCAATCCTGAGAGCAATCCACAAGCCGAAACTTCAATAGTATAACAAATTCTGTGCTCAGGTTTTTTAAATTTTAACTGCTCTCTCCAGGTGCCTCTGCTTTGCGTGCGCCTTCTCCAGTTGGCCACACCAAAAGATGATACGACCTACTCAACTCGGTTCTTTCACCGGAGACACGGCCTTCCTCTTCGCTGCCGACCTCCAACTACCGCACAACTTTTTCGCCGGAGCTTCATCGTCCATCTGGGAGACATGGCCAAGCCAATAATTCCTGTCACAGTTGTCGTTTTGAGAAAGAAGAAAATGAATCAAATGTCAGACCAAGAAAACACTAGAGATGCAAAAAATCCTAAGACTCAGACGGACTGAGCTTGCTTCAGATTTATTGAGCTTTCAAACCTAACCATTAGGGAAACATCAGGGAAGAGCCATTTTTTTGTTCTTAAGAGGATGAAGAAAATGAATTTACATTTACAATTACAGCTCATGCAATTTCGTTCACTTCTAGCCGGGAAAATACCAAAGATACCAAAAATCGTAGACGCACTGAGCCTTCACAAGGCTTATTAAGCTTCCAACATTGAACTAAACATTAAAGGGATATCAAGGTTTATATTGGAATACGTGAGGTTTGAAGCCCCCTTAAGAGATGAACGAGCCATCTTTCTATGCTTAACTGCCGCTTCAAATGTTTGCTTTTGTTAAAAAATTACTGAATGAAATTTTGAGGTAGTTAGAAACGTTTAAAGACAATAGATGTATTAGGCGATGTCTGTAGCTGCTGCACATTCTTTGCTTTCATTGCTTTGCTGGACATTCTTTGCTTTCAAAAGCAATGGACCGGCAAAAGGAGATCTTTGAGAAACTTGATGGCGAGGACAAGGACCCGCCAGATCTACTTTAGGCAGTAGCGGACTTGAGCATTTGCTAGTCGAGGAGAGTGGCAACAGTCGAGATACAATGGGCCACACCATCTAAGTGCCTGGGTTTCGGGAGGGTTTCAACCCCCAACCCCCCCTGAATCCGCCACTGGCCAACATTATAATAAAAGCAGAGACCTAAAATAATTATTATCCATATTTTTGGGAATAAAAAAATTGCCCTAATTTAAGAAATTTCTATAATTGTTGCTTTATAATAATTATTCCCAATAAGAAATTGTTTACGTCGCCTATAACTATTATCATGTAATAAATATTTTTGAGTTGCATAATAACTTTTATAAGTAATAAGTATATTTTTCGTTGTCGATAATTATTATTTTGGAATTTTTGTCTTTTACATTGCTTCATAACTTTTATTTATGACTTTTTTTATTTACGTTACCGATAACTATTATTTTGAGAAATTTTTTTTTACGTTGCTTCATAACTTTTTTTTATGATTTTTTTTCATTTACGTTGCCGATAACTATTATTTTGAAAAAAAAATTGTTTACGTTGAATTACCACATTATGGATATGAATTGACTTTTAGTGGTTTTAAATTGACAAACGCAAATTAACTGCAGAAACCTAATTTCTACCAACAACTAAACAAATAAAAATCAATTCATACTCAAAATGTGGTAAGCCAACGTAAAAAAATAAATTTCTTTCATACAAATTATGAACGTAAAAAAAATTTTCTTTCAAATAATAGTTATCGGTAACGTAAATAAAAAAAGTCATAAATAAAAGTTATGAAGCAACGTAAACACAAGAAATCCCAAAATAATAATTATCGATAACGAAAAAAAAATTGTTTTTCTCATAACAGTTATCACGCAACGTAAAAATTAATTGTCGCAAATAATAATTATAATCAACAAATAAAATTTATGTTGCATTGTAATAGTTATATTGCAATTATTTTCTTAAAAAACTTATAATAGTTAAGTCTCTGAATATAAGTAATAACAAGGAGTGTAGATCGCAGCGGACCTAAGGAAAGGAGAAAAGAGCTACGTTTTGGTCAAGAAGTATTTTTTTCAATTTAATTATGAAAGCAATAAGGTCTGATATACTTTATGAACATGTGAAATTATTATATTTAGCTCAGGACTTCTATAGAACTTCTTGGGAACCCAAACCAACTCAACTCAACCTAATCTAACCTACTCGCATTCGCATTGTGCTGTTTGTCGCTGACTTCAAAGTGTAGCGCCGCGCGGTGAGCAGCTGCTCACATTGTTGTCAGCAATGTGAGAATCGTGGAAAATATTGCACGAAATTAAAATTACAATCGCGCAATTTTCAGCACAACTGCGACTGCTCACGCGCTGCTGGTTGCTAGCTGCTCGTTGTTGGTTACTGCTGATTCTGTTTCGGTTCCAGCTGCTGCTGCTGCTGTTGCTGTCGCTTTGTGTAAGCTCGTATTTGCAAAATAACAACAAGTATGGCCGCACCGACAGCAGCAACAGCAGCAGCAGCAATAACATTTACAACAACACCGACCTGAACGTGTACGGTGGCACACGTTCAACGGTGGCATATGGCGCGGCCGTGTGGCACGGAGCGATGTGGACGCTTTGGTCCGGCAGCGAGGTGTGGCCGGTTAGTTGGTCGGTACGGACTCAAGTAGCGTCAGTGCTCCCGAGTGGCCCTTTCGCCTCTGGGGATGCTGGTAATTGTTGCTTTGATTTCGTGCACATTTCAGCTTAGTCGCTGCTGCTGTTTGTTGAACTTGTCTTCGCTTAACCTTCGCTGGCTTGCCGGGTAGTTGCGCGCCGCTGTTGCTGTTGCTGTGTGCGTGTGCGTGTTTCTGTCTGTATGTGTGTGTGTGACTATCTCTGTGCTTGGAGCTGTGGGTGGCGCACTGTTTGTGCTGCCAGCCGTCGAGCATCAACAGCGGCAGGCAACTTCCTACACTTGGCGTCATCTGTTGGGTAATTAAATTTTTTACTATTTTCATGTTCGTGTTGCTTTTGCATTCGGCCAAGTGTTTGCAATTTAAACATAATTAATCGCTAATTCAGAAAAATTGCCAGCTGCCTGACATTGCGCCCAACCAGGTCAGGCGAGTTCAATGCAAATGTTTGCAGTCTTTCCGTAATTTCGTCAAGGGGTGAGCGGGGAAGGGGAGCAGGGGCAAAGGCGAAAGTGTTGGTGTTGCTGCTGATGGGAGACAATATGGCAATATGGCAATTCTACACTTACCGCAATTAAATGTTGTTTGTACTTTTGTAGCAATTTTTTCACTTTAGAAATTAAACTTCCGATAAGACGGAATTTTATGAAATTTTGGGTTTAAAGAGGCAAAACATGGGTTTTTTGAAGAAATGTGATTTAATGGGGGCTTTTGATTTCAAATTTTGGAAAAATACTGTAAATCAAAAATAAATAATAGTAATAAATAATCAGTAATAAAAAATAAATTATAAATAATAAATAATCTGTAATAAATAATAATTTATAAATAATAAATAATACATAATAAATAATAATCAGTAATAAATAATAACTTATAAATAATAAATAATAAAAAAAATAAATGATAAGTAATAAATAATAAATAATAAAATAAATAATAAATAATATATAATATATAATAAATAATAAATAATAAAAATAAAAACTAATAATAAAAAATAAATAATTTAAAATAAATAAAAAAATAATAAATACTTAAAAATAAATAATAAATAAAAACGAAATAAACAAAAAAAAATAAATAATTAAAAATAAATAAAAAATAATACATAATAAATACTTAAAAATAAATATTAAATAAAAAATAAATAAAGAAAAAATAATAAATAATTGAAAAAAAATAATAAATACTTAAAAATAAATAGGATTAGGTTAAAAATAAATGATAAATGGTAAATAATAAATAATAATAAATAAATAACAAATAGTAAATAGTAAATAATAAATAGTAAGTAATAAATAATAAGAAAGAAATAATCAACAATTTCTACACGTATTTTTCAGTTTTTTGAAAATCAAAATCTAACGCGATCAACAATGGGTTAAGGTTTTTATGCTGGAAGACTGTGAAAAAAACATGAACCAATTGCCCTATTGACTTCAAAGTTGGTGAAAACACATGAAACGCAAAATAATTAAACGTGGGTTTTTTTTAATTTTTTTACAATGAAAATCTAAAAGGTGGGTCAAAGGATCAAACTCGGTGAAAGTACTTTATATGTGAAATATTTCTATATATGTTTTTTATTTTTACGAAAATCAAAATCTGACCTGAATCTTTTGACACAATGCACAGTGATTCGACTCCATACAAACGCGGGACAAAATTAGAAGGAGTGGTCCGTTCGTCATAAAATTTGGTCCCTTTAGTTTTGCAATAAAAATGATAATAATAGATGAATGTTTACATTTGTGCAGTTTTATAAATTTTTCATGCTGATTGCATACTTTTAGGGATAAATAAAATAGATTTTGAAGAAAAATAGGTGTTCAGACCACTTTTCAAATTGAATTAGTTTCAGAGATCGGAAGATATCGGAGGATGTAATTACATTGTCCGACAAAGAAAGAATGCTTCTTAAAATAAAAAAATCCAGGAACATACTTTCACATACTTTTTAGATATTTTCCTTTAAGTTTTGCCAATTTTCAGATTTTGAATTTAGAAAAATATTTTAAATTAAAAGTGAAGTAAAAGCCTCAGCTTTGCAAATTTTGAGAAAACATTAAAAGCGAAAATGGCCACATCATTTATTAATCTATATTGAAAGTTTTAGCAACTTCTTGATAACCATGTATTTTTACATTTTTTTTACTTAATAGACTAAAAAACAGAAAATATGTATTCACATTTTTTTGTGAAAAAAGTTTCAACTTTGAGCCGCTTTTGCACAGAAACTAATTATTTTTTTGCACAGATTTTTTGGGGTTTTCTTAGTTGGAGTTTTACCTTTCAAATGACATCAAAATCGTTAAATTCTGAGACTATAAATTTTTTGAATTTTGTCTATGGAACGAATCACTGTGCAATGGGTTAAAAGTTTGTATGGGTAAACATGACTAAAGGGTCTACTTCAAATATGATGAAAGCACTTCAAATGAGAATTGAGTAAACGCGATTTTTTTCTTTTTAATCATTAAAATCTGACGAGTTCAACAAAGAGTTTAGAGAAGCGTGATTTATTAAGCCCATAGACTTCAGACTTTCATGTAATGTCCAAAATAAACATAGATATTCAAAAAATGTTTAGGAATCTTTTGAAAGTATTAAAGTTTCTGAACTTAGTCCGTGATATCAGCTCAGCTCTATCACGTTCGGCTTCATTGGTTCATACTTAAAAACTTAAGAGACAAAAATTAATGCATTTACCATACTTCAGTCTTGCTTGAGAAATCTACATACGTGTGTAAATGTCATTATATATGTATTTGGATGTGGCCATAAAATCTCTTTGAACTCCTAAACCTTCTCGAAAAATCTCTGACAGTCTCAAAAATTGTTACTGTCCCGCGACAAATAGTGTGCACATATTAATCGAAATCCTTAACATCCCTTTCGCTGTTTTGTTGCCATATGGCAACATGCTACTTTGTGGACGTCTGCATCCTCTATGGTTGCAAGAATAAATTTTTTTGTTAGTCTTTAGAATAGTTTGAAGTTTTAGGAAAAATACGAAATTAATAAACTGAATATTTAAGTTTAAGGAAGAGAAGTATACACATGTTTTTAATGGTATATCTTGACATAGTAAAGGAAGAAGAAGCAGAAAAAATTAGAGAACTTTTTAATTTGACGTTTTCTTTCAATTTAGATACCTTTTTTTTTAATTTTGGCAGAAGTAAATGAAGAAATATTCAAAGTTTCGTTATGCGTAAAAATTTGTTTGTTTAAGTAATTATTACAGCCACAACGATGTGGTTTCTCTCATAGAAAAACACTCTAAAATACAGGGTCCGATTATAAAAATGAAAAAATTTCTTATGGAATGTTGCTAATATAACCACATAGAAGTCTAAGACGTAAAATTTAAAATTTTAACTTTCCCCAGTAAAAACCTGTAGCGAAAGGGTTAGGCAACTATAGATGTCCGACATATTAGGGATCCGAGATCCCAAATCCCGAAATCCCGGGATCCCGGACATTTTCAGTACCGAAGAATGCCGGGACTGACAAAATCCGATCAAGGCATCGAAACATAAAAATAGCTTAAATTTAGTTTTTGTCGCCGTTCTTCATGAATATTTTATTCTTAGTTTAAGGTAAAAAAACAGAATTGTATATTATTTAAAGACGTCTGATTCAATTCCTTAAAATAATATATTCAATCCCGAAAAAATCTCGGGATTTTAAAACTCATTCTTGATTACAATCCCTAGTACATATGTATAAATATAAATATATATACACGAGTACATACATATGTAAATACATTGTGTGCATTAAAATTTATGTACTGCCCGGTTGTGCATTTGCCTAATTAAACAATTATTTACAGTTAATACTTTATAAGCCAACAGCACCAGTTGCCGAAATTTTAATGCATTCAGCCATAAATCACACGCGCTGTGCACGATTTATTGATTTAACACATTTTTATCGCTATTGAACGCAATGTCGTCGCCGCCGCTGTTGCTGTCGTTCGGCCATTCTAACTCAATGTGTTTGCTTTTGGCATTGTTGTTGGCTGACGGGCAACAACTGTTGCAACAATTGGCGCGCATTTCGAAAATTTATTTATTACATTTGATTTGCAGAGCATTTACGTTGCGCTCGAATTTGTCAAGCTGCTGATATTTTGTAATTTATGTGCTTGCATTCTCGCAATTTGCTCGATTTTATTTTATGGACAGCCGCATGCCGAATTATTTGCACGTGATTCAAGGAGTTGGGAAAGTTTTTTCCAACATACATTTCACAAGGCTAATATTTTTATGATCGCAAAACAGTTTTGTTGCCAGCCTGTAGGAAAGTTTTGTTGGTTTAATCTGAGCAACATTTTGCTGTGTAATTTCAATGAAAAGGAATGAAAAATGGAAAATACTAAATTTTAGTTTCCATTGATTGGGTCATCTGAGTAGCTAAAAATACTGAAAATTGTTGAAGTAAAAAAAAATAAAAAATGAATAAAATAATCTCATAAAACTACTGTGACATCTTGCAACCCAAGAATGCAGCACAATTGTCCAAATTGTCACGAATGTCACACATGCATCCTTGTGAAGGTATAAATAATACATTCCCATTCGATTACACGTCTGTAAGTACAACTAATGCTGTTATGTAATTTGGTGCATGTGCTCTTGGATATTCATAACACACTGACGTAAGTAGCACACAAAGTGTGCCCCATGTTAGGCTGGTCCTTATTTGCGCATTGTTGGATTTCATAAATTTCTTGGATATGTTTGCCTGGAAGGAGGATTAAAAACTGGATTTCTATATTTGCACCAAATAATTTTTATTTTTTTTTAATGCTTATAGCAACCAGTATTATTTGTTGGACCTTCCAAATTTGGTATTTTTTATATCTAAATTGATGGTCTAATTCGGGAAGCACAGTCTTTTGATTTTCCGGAGTGGTTGCTTGGTTGGTTAGAGTGGCAAAGCATTCAAGAATCATGTGTGCGCCTTTTTTAATTTATTTTTTTAAGTCTATGGACAAACGATGCTTGCAGGTTAACAGATCAAAAATAACTTGGCTTCAAATTCATTAGATTCTCATGAAGTTGGGACTTCAAGTGAATATCTAAAGCCATTTTGAACTTTAACATACCAAGTGAAAAATCCAAATCAAGAGTCCTAGCAGCTTTTCGAAGAGTGAAAGGACTCAGAAAGGATGCGGGCGTATATTGTTGCTTTGTAAAATGGACTACATGGAAGGAGCTCAATGAAATATATTTACATATAAATGAAATTTGATATTAAACTAAAATAAAACCATCTTATTTCCGCACAACTGATGGAAATGCAGCTCCTCATTTTACTTCCTCCGGGTTTAGGCTCTCCAGCACTTCCTGTTGGACCTTTTCCAATCGTCCTTTCCACTTCGGACTTTACGACACTAAACTCGAAAGAGCTTTAAGGATCATAATTACAACTAATAATTTCTTCATCTAATCTTCAACTGATCCAAATTCCCTATTCACCTGAAGCTTTTCTACTGCATTCGGAATAGTATAGTAAAGCTTATATGAGATTTAAGAGATTGTAGGATATGCAGCTCAGTTGACTCCCGAAAACATCTCCGAAGTTTTGCATGTGTGTCACAAATCTTTTTTTGATTTCTTACTGTAAGAGTTTTGATTTGCTCCCTGCAAACATCTTTTCTGGTACTTATAACATTTACTATTCGAGCGTGGATAATTTTTTTACTATCATTGCATGAATAGGTCTGACCACAAATATTTCCATACAATTTCTATTAAAAAAATTTGCCTTTTCTTCTCTAAAAATATTTATTTTTCCATTAATATCTATTTTTCTCTCTTCACAGCAATCTCGCTCAAACATAACAAACTTGTGCCGCTTTCTGTAATCCTCTAAGCACTTCCGATAAGCAATCTAGGGATGCTGCCCTTTTCTCCTAAATCGTGGTAAATCTCTGTTCAGGTTCGGTAACAAGAAAAAGCCGCTAAGTGCAATCAATATTAAATTTGTTTATTTTATTATTAAAAATACAAACCCAAACATGACATAATGATACATAATGATGCATGTACTTGATTTTTTATTTTTAAATTAAGTGTCAACGGTTTCAATACGTTGTCCATATAATATAGAATATATAGAATATATTTATATATATATATATACATATACATATATAACATAGAAGTGACCATACCTGAAATGGCTTTCTCCTAATTTAAAAAAAAGGCTGAAATTGCCTCCCAAAAATTTAAAAAATCGTCTAACAAATTTTTTTTCAAATTTTTGTCATTACAAACTAAGGAATTAAACTGCTCATAAAAAAGAAAAATATATTAATTAATTTTATTGTAGCCTTTTTATTTATTCAGCTTCAGCTTAACAACAACTTAACACAAACAAAATATCGCTTTTGTAAACTGTCTTCAATCATTCTAAAACTTATACAATTTTTAGCATAAAATTCAATTAAATTAAATTGAAAACTTTAGCTTTCAATATTCAAGGCTTCAGTGTCACGAAGTATCACCATCGATGTCAAAAGTATCACCATCAGAATCTCCTAAACTTTCTCTTAAGCAATTCTTTCTCCCAAAAATTCTTCTAAAGCGCCCGAAATCCCCTAAATTTAGGAGGAAATCTTCTGATTTGGCAAAATTGATGCCAGTGAGGTTTGCTTTATTGGGTCTCTTATTCTAGAATTTTTTATTTATTTGCAGTTTTAAAATTGATTATTGATTTTCTTAAATATATGTTTTTATAATTTTATTGGATTCTTGCCAACCAAAACTATCTCCTGTCGAAGGATAGGCCGACATGGACACACTATTGGGTTCCTTTTACTTTTATTCTATTTATTTGTATTTTTTTTAGTATCGAATTTTTTCCCATAGGTATCCAACATTTTATTGGAGTCTTGCCAACAAAAAACAGCTCCAGTTGAAGGAAAAGACGAAAAGAGTGAACCATTTATTTATTTTATTATATGAAAGAGAATAATAAACTACAATTTTACAATTAAAATTATACGAACTATTTGGCCCTTTTTTCGTATTTATTTGAATTATCCAAAATCATAACTTTTTTTTAATTTAATATATTATATTTAAGTAATAAACATATTGAGATATTTTCTATAGAATTTGCAACCTCAAAGCATAATAAAATAAAATAAAATAAAATAAAATAAAATAAAATAAAATAAAATAAAATAAAATAAAATAAAATAAAATAAAATAAAATAAAATAAAATAAAATAAAATAAAATAAAATAAAATAAAATAAAATAAAATAAAATAAAATAAAATAAAATAAAATAAAATAAAATAAAATAAAATAAAATAAAATTAAATTAAATTAAATTAAAAAAATAAAATAAAGTAAAGTAAAGTTAAATAAAATAAAATAAAATAAAATAAAATAAAATAAAATAAAATAAAATAAAATAAAATAAAATGAAATGAAATGAAATCAAATCAAATCAAATCAAATCAAATCAAATCAAATCAAATAAAATGAAATAAAATGAAATAAAATGAAATAAAATGAAATAAAATAAAATAAAATAAAATAAAATAAAATAAAATAAAATTAAATCAAATCAAATCAAATCAAATCAAATCAAATCAAATCAAATCAAATCAAATCAAATCAAATCAAATCAAATCAAATCAAATCAAATCAAGTCAAATAAAATAAAATACAATAAAATAAAATAAAATAAAATAAAATAAAACAAAATAAAATAAAATAAAATAAAATAAAAGAAAATAAAATAAAATAAACTAAAATGAAATAAATTAAAATACAATAAAATAAAATAAAATAAAATAAAATAAAATAAAATAAAATAAAATAAAATAAAATAAAATAAAATAAAATAAAATAAAATATAATAAAATAAAAATTTAATTTTACTAGAATTCATCAGTTTCACACTTTTTATATATAACTATATAAACTATATAACTATAACCCATCAACTCGGTGTGCAACAACGCAGGACCACTCAGGCTCCACGCTCTACATGCGAATGTGGCATTCATTTTTTTTTGGGGTGGAATAAATATGTAAAATCTATGCAATGAAAATATGATTTCGATTTGTGCCGTCGCTCACACTTCGATATATCTGCCAAAGACGAGGACAACGACGACGGCGGCGATAGTTGACGTATGCCAAGCAAGCTGTGGGTCGCTATGTGGCCACGGAGCAGCAGCTAAAGAAGTTATTATTTCATATCACGTATTTTATTACGTTGTACGGAAAGAGGCAAAAAATCAAACACATACTGCCAATAACAACAACGACAATGTGAAAAAGCAGCACACTCATGACAGCAAGAAGCAATGCGCTGCAATGCTTCCCGACTCACGCAGTGTCGGGACCGCGCGCTGGTTGCGGTGCACGCTTGGCACTTACGAGTGTAACTTGAATATAGATATCCTAAGTGTGGCTCAATAGATTTTTCGGCTATAAAAAATGGCATTATGACCATTTAGTGTGTATTTATGGGTATTGGGGCGCTGAATGTGCGACGTTGTGGAAGGGAATTTAGTGGAAAAGTTTTCGCCTTTGCACAGAGTCACGGACAACGCTGTGTGGTGTTGGGATCTTCGATTAATATACTTAAAGTGAATTAAAATAACGCATGCTGCTGCGCCATCTTTGGCCCGCAACGCATTAAATATTTATACGACAAGATTAGCGAAATTGATGCACACAACTGCTAAGCGGTCTAATAATTTTTGTTATTAAATAACAAATCAAATTGAGGTAATTTAAGCATTTTGTGAAAAATCAGAAATATAGCAACATTTATGAAACATATAGTTATGACGCAGACTGACTTTGAAAGTTGTTGGCCCAAGTTGAAAATTGTGCAAATGGCAAAATTGCAACCGCAATAAAACATCAAGTCGTAGCCCATAATTTAACACGCTACAACTACAATAAACTAAAAAAAACCAAAAAAAGAATACCACCACACCACGACAAGCCCAAAGGGCAGCAAGTCGAAAAGACAACCGCAACGGCGGCCGATGTCGGCAACGTGCAGCGTTTGCGGCCGACTTTAAGTGCCGCTGCGGCTGTGGCTGCGACCGCGACCGTACGGGCTCATTGGTGTAGCTATAAACCATGCCACCTAATGACTTCCGACATAAACTATTTTTTCTTAGCAATATACACATCACAAAAACACCACCAACAACAACAAACAATTGTAGAAAATTTCACACAAATAAAAAGGCGCAAAAACAGCAGAGGAAATGCCAAGTTTGTTTGCTGGCAACGAGCAAAACGCAGCCAAGCATACATACAACCAGCCAACAAGTCAGTCAGCCAACCAACCGGCCAGCCAGCCAGCCAGCCGAACAACCAGTCAGCCAAATATCGCATAAACAACAGTTTGCCGCAGTTCAATGCAGTCGCGCAAAAAGGACTCGTCTCAATACGTGGCGACCGTACCGGGCCACGGGCCACGTTGGTACACAAATTTTTGGCAACGGCCACGGCGGCTGGTTAGTGCGCCCAGGAAGTCTGGCTCGTTAAATTCTACGCAGAAAACTTCAATAAATTGCCGCCGCATTTGTGTAGTTTGTAAGTGCCGCACACAAACAGACAATACATCGCCGATACACAATCATACACACATACATACATACTAATATGTGTTTGTGAATGTGTGTGTATAAATAAAAAGGAAATATTTCCAAGCGATTGAATAATTTTGCGAGCAACGAATTGGCAATGTGGTTATTGCAAATGTTTAAAGTTTTCCAGGAGCTGCAGATGGAAAATTTCTGAAATTCTTTAAGACATGATTCATGATGAGAGACATGAGACAATGATTAAAATAACAAAAAGTCATGAAATTTTTGTTTTAGTTTTAGAAGAAATTTTGCAGGAGTTTATGAGGTTTTAGGACATAGAAACATTTCAGGTGGCTCTGGGGCAGATGACTTGCAAATTGATGGTGACTGGGCAGATTTATAGAGTCCGACCGATACCAAATTTTTTGGCCGATACCGATGCCGATTAATCGGCCGGAAGGGCGAGTTTGGCCGATGCTGATTAATCGGTCGAAAGGGCGAAATTCGGCCGATGCCGATACCGATTACATAGAAAAAATAACACGAATGAATTCAATCAAAAACACAGTCTATTTTATAAAATAACAAAAGGAACTATTACATATTGTTTGTAATATTCATCACAAAATAACAAAATAACGAGAAAAGAAATAATTAAAAACTAAATAACAACGAGAATAATTAAAAAATAAATAAAATAACAAGAGAATTCAGAATTCAATACATTAACATATATTAAAAAAAATAATATATCACATTTATCCACTGAGAGAGAAACAACAATAGTGACGTAAATATTGCATACAAATTCAGTTTTTTATTCAACTTAAAATTAAGATTTTTATATTAAAATTTGTACTCTCAAATTGCGACCCGTTGTACAGATGCAGTGGGAAGAAGTCAGAAAACAAATTTGGAAAAAATAAAAGGCCTGTTAAAAAATGCTTCCAATTAAAAAAGAAGGATAAGATTGAAAAATTAAATGGCCCTTCTTCTGATATCCACATTAAGAGACGAAATGCATAGACATTTCGAGAAAATCCGTATTTTTAAGAATACCTAGTTTAAAAAAAATCATTTCTAGGAAACATTTATATTAAACAGTATCTAAAAATACATTACTGAAAAGGGGTATAAGAATCCGTTGGTACAAAAAATTAAAACAAAAAAATGAAAGCAGAAAAATAGGCCGATGTGGCATCGGCCAACAAAGGCCGATGCCGATTCTTTTTTTTTTGGCCGATGCCGATACTAGCCGATGCCGATACCAATTTTATTGGCCGATACTAGCCGATGCCGATGCCGATTAATCGGTCGGACTCTACAGATTTATACTGATGTGTCAACGCTCGGAATCAAACTCCTAACTTCAAATCCTTTCGAGCTCCATGAAAGAAACAAACTCCCGATAGGAAAGGAGTATGTAATTGCACTTCCACTCGGAGACCATTTTGGGTCCATTGTGAAGAGCTACGACTTGAGTACTAAAGTTCTTTCCAATCTTCTGAGTTCCCAGCAGATCCAAACGGAATCTTTTGGAACCAATTTGGTCTTGGTGAGCAAGTTGTATAGATCAAAAATCGGTGCATCGGCTATATCCGCGAGTCAATCAATGAACCTGACCCGAGAGGTCCGGAGTAGTTGTTCCCTTAGTGATGGACAGGGAAAGGGAATATAATTAGTTTCACTGTGAGGCTAAATCTACCTTCTATTAACCCCGATGGGAGAGAGGTTAGATCAGGTAACAAGAAGAGTATGTGATTGCACTTCCACTCGGAGACCATTTTGGGTCCATTGTAAAGCCCTTCGACTTGAGTACTGTTGTTTTTTCCTATCTCTTGAGTTCCCAGTAAATCCAGACGGAGTCTTTTGGAACAAAATAGTCTTGGCAAGAAAATTGTTTGGATGGGAAAATCGGTGCATCGGACACTGAAAGACCTTGACCCGAGGGGTCCGGAGTAGTTGTTCCTTAGTGATAGACAGTGGCATGGCAAGTAATCGAGGGAGGGAAATGGAATTGGTTTCACTGTGAGGCTAATTATATCTCCTTTTAACCCCTGTCGTTCTCGAGAACTTAGTTCACTTGGCTGAAATCAGATGACCTTGATTGGTCACTGCTTAACAAACACCACGCTAGAACGTTGGGGCTAGGTTAGGGTTAGGTTGCGGTGGCTGCCTCTGTATGAGACACACTTAGGCCTCTTAACGGGCCCGTTGTGATACCACAAATTCCACCCGTTTGAAATGCGTACGCAACACTGTTTTTTCCAACATGTGATACAACACACATTTCAAACGGACGGGGAAAGGGAGGGGAGGGGACCTACAGTTTAACGCCGAATCCGAACGGCGGGTTGGGGCTATTTTCTAATAATTTCTGCATCGATGAAAAAGAGGAGGAAAGTGTACTTCGGCTATATTCAAATAATTTCTGCAGGATTTGCATAGATTTGGATATCTTCTATAGGATCTGCATGGGTAAGGAAAGCGTACCTTGTCTCCTATGTACTTAGGGATATAGTCTAATGACTTCTGTAGGATCAGCACAGATGAAGAACAGGAGGAAAGCATACTACATTCGAAAGATTTCTAGAAGAGCTACAGGAATGAGGAAGAGAAGGGAAGCATGCTTCATTTGCTATAAACTTGAATTCAAATAATTTTTGTATGAGCTGCATGGATGAGGAAAAGAAAGATAGCGTACCTTGTTTTCTATGTACTTGGGGATATATTAAAATATTTTTTGCAGGATCTGTATGGATAATGAAGTCTTCTATTTACTTGGGATTATATTAAAATTACTTCTATAGGATCTGCATGGGCGAGGAACAGAAGGAAAGTGTACCTTGTCTTCTACGTATTTAGGGATTATAATCCAATGATTTTTAGAGGAGTAAAATGGATGAAGAAGAAGAGGAACGCGTACTATATTCGAAAGATTTAGACAGAAGCTACATGGATGAGGAAGAGAAGAGAATGAGGTATGCTTCGTTTTTTATAAATTTGGGGCTGTATTATAATGACTTCTGTACGATCTGTACTTGGGTATATATTCCAATGACTTCTACAAGATCTTTATAGATTAAGAAGAGAAAGAAAGCGTACTATATTTGAAAGATTTCTAAAGGAGCTACAGGGATGAGTAAGAGGAGGGAAGCATGCTTCATCTTCAATAAACTTGGGGCTGTATTGAAATAATTTCTGCATGAGCTGCATGAATAAGGAAGAAGAGGATAGTGTTCCTCGTCTTCTATGTACTTGAGGCTATATTCCAATGATTTCTGCAGGAGCTGCATGAATTAGGAAGAGGAGGAAGGTTTACTTTATCTTTCACATATTTATTCTGCACTCCATAGGAGAAAACAGAGACATTTGGGTGCGTTCTTCTGAGGCAATCTGGGGAATATAGTCGATCAGATTATTCCCAGTCTTCTTTTTCTCTAACTAGTTCCGTTAGCAAGGGATATGATTCTAAATTGTGTAGCATTTCAATGGACCTCTATGGTCTACGTGTGCTTGCTCCATAGCAGCCACAAATACCTTCCTATAAAAATTGACTTTGATGTAAACATATCTTAAAAGCATATAAAAAGATATATTAACCAAAAATTTTTCAAAATTAGAAAAACCAAAAATACCAAATATAGGTACAGCGAAAACATAGGTATAATTTTTTTCAGTGTATCCAACTCAAAAAAATAAAAAGTCGCTAGAACGATACGGGTACCCCATAATGCATTTCAAGCGGCTCAAATAAATACAAAACATATCAATGTATATAATCTGCAGCGATAGTTACGGCTTTCAAACTTTAATTGTAGGCAAATCTTTATCAAGCTTTAAAAAACAAAAAAAAAATCCCCTATCAACTGTTCAGTACATTCCTTTTATTTTCACAACTTTGTTCAAGTCATAAATTCCAAAAGGCAGCGAATTGGTTGAAGGCGGTTGCAATAAGTTTTCAAATTAGGATTTTTCCACCTCAGCACACTTTTTGCCCGATAAGAAGGTAAGTTGGCAAGTGCCCAAAGCCACAGACAACCGCTCTCTCTCTCGTTTCTTTACTCTCTTGTACTGGCCGGTACAGCTGCCACTTAATACTTTAGTGACCTTTGTCAATTTTGGTTGTTAATGCTTTTTATGGCATCTTTTGCTTAACGCCACTTAATGCCTCCCAGCGCCCATTTGGCTTTAATCGCGAATACGCATTACAAGTCGAGAGAGTGAGAGCGTTTTTCACATATTTTTCCTATGTTGTCATTTGTTGTCAAAGACGAAAGACGCACTGAAGGGCGCAAGAAATGCAGGGAAACTGAAACCTCCTAAAAGCAACACTAACACTTAAAATACGGCCAGCTTTCTCGTTGGTTGGTTACAATGGGATGATCGATGTCCGGTGTATGTGGCGTAAATCCCTGGCGGGCAATTCGAGTTGGAAACTTTTATGGCTTAGCAGCGCCGAGCGGCAAAATAAAGTTGCCAAAAGCAAAACAACATTATGGCCAACACGTTGTATGTAGTAGTAGTTTTTTTGCACTATGTAGCTGGCGTTTTTAATTTGTAAGGACATGTTTTGGTATTGGGCTGAATGGAAATTGAAAACCCGTAGTGAATTTTGTATTGATTAAAGTTTGTTGGTGAGCTGAGAGTGAGCGCAATGTGGGAATTAACTATAAGAATGATTCATGTTGACATGAAAAAACTCGATAAAAAGTCGTTGCATGATTTATATCTCATCAAAGTTGGACAGAAATGCGTTTTTAAGTAGTTGATTTAAAATATTTGGTAAATTTTGAATTTTTTTAATAAAGAGTTACTTTAGGAGTGGCGTCAATAGGTGAAAGTTTGCAGAAAAAGGCTCTAAGGAGAAGAATAGTAAAATAGAAATGGGTTCCCAAACAGTTGATTTGAAATTGATTTGAAATACTTCGACGCAATGCACAGTGATTCGTTCCATAGACAAAATTCAAAAAAATTATAGTCTCAGAATTTAATGATTTTGATGTCATTTGAAAGGTAAAACTCCAATTAAGAAAACCCCAAAAAATCTGTGCAAACAATTAATTAGTGTGTGTGCAAAAACGGCTCAAAGTTAAAACTTTTTTCAAAAAAAATGTAAACACATATTTTCTGTTTTTTAGTGTATTGAGTAAAAAAAATTGTAAAAATACATGGTTACCAAGAAGTTGCTGAAACTTTAAATATGGATTAAGAAATGATGTGGCCATTTTCGCTTTTAATATTTTCTCAAAATTTGCAAAGCTTAGTCTTTTACTTCACTTTTAATTCAAAATATTTGTCTAAATTAAAAATCTGCAAATTGGCAAAACTTTGAGGAAAATATCTAAAAAGTATGTGAAAGTATGTCCTGGATTTTTCTTTAATTTTAAGAAGCATTCTTTCTTTGTCGGATAATGTAATTACATCCTCCGATATCTTCCGATCTCAGAAAATAATTCAATTTTAAAAGTGGTCTAAACACCTATTTTTCGACAAAATTTATTATTTGTATCCCTAAAAGTATGCAATCAGCATGAAAAATTGATAAAACTGCACAAATGCAAAACATACATCTATTATTATAATTTTTATTGCAAAACTAAAGGGTCCTCGTACAATTTCTGTTACTCTTTGCAATTATCAATGTTGACGTCACCGATTAAATGTAAAATCTGGAAAATCTATCCAATACACTTGTTGCTATAGCTTTCCAAAAATGACGAAAATTGCAAATTTAAGTCTCAGCCATTGCCAAACTACAAACTAAGAAAAACAAAATGAAGATTTCACTTCAGCAGACCACGATTAACTAGTATACCAAATTGTATGAAGAACGGACCACTCCTTCTAATTTTGTCCCGCGGTTGTATGGAGTCGAATCACTGTGCAATGTATTGAAAGCAGAAAGATTGTAGATCATGACTGCAGAAAGAAGAAGAGTATAACAGAAATAGATTCTAAAATAGATTATTTGAAATATTGTGCAATTTTTGACGCACAGTATTGGAGAACTATTTCAGAAAGCGGAAGGATTAGAGAGTATGACTCCAAGAAGAAGAAGAAGAATAAAACAGAGACAGGTTCTCAAATAGTTGACTTGAAATATTTTGGAAATTTCGACGCAAAGTAGAAGACTTTGCCTCCAAGAAGAAAAAGAGTGAAACATAAATGGATTCTAAAGTAGGTAATTTGAAATATTGATTTGAAATATTTCGACGTATTGTTTTGAAAAACCATTTTAGGACGCGGAAAGATTGTAGATCATGACTCCAGGAAGAAGAAGAGTGAAACAGAAATGAGTTCTCAAATAGTTTATTTGAAATATTGTGAAAATTTCGACGCAAAGTATTTGAAAACCATTTCAGAAAGCGTAAGGATTAAAGGGTATGACTCTAAGAAGAAGAAGAAGAAGACTAAAGCAGAAATAGGTTCTCAAATAGTTGATTTGAAATATTTTTGAAATTTCGACGCATTGTTTTGAAAAACCATTTCAGGAGACTAAAAGATTTTGTATAATGGTTCCAGGAAGAAGAAGAGTGAAAAAGAAATGGATTCTCAAGTAGTTAATTTGAAATATTGATGTGAAATAATTCGACGTATTGTTTTGAAAAATCATTTTAGGAGGCGGAAAGATTCAAGATCATGACTCCTAGAAGAAGAAGAGTAAAACAGAATTGGATTCTCATATAGTTGATTTGAAATATTGTGAAAATTTCGATGCAATGTATTAAAAAACCATATTGGGTGGCGAAAAGATTGTAGATCATGACTTCAAAAGGAAGAACAGTGAGTCAGAAATGGATTCTTAAAAAAGTTATTTGAAATATTGCACGAATCTCGACTATTTTTAATCAGGAGCTGCTTTAGGGAGTGGGGGTAAAAAAAGCTGTAAATTCACAGAGCACAACTTCAAGAAGAAGACGAGTGTAACTGAAATGGGTTTTTTATTTGAAATATTACTCAATTTTCAACTCAATTCACTCAGTAGCCACTTTAGAATGGCTGGCAAAAGTCAAAAGTCTGCAGAGCAGACACATTATAAATTATAAATTTGTAAACAATTAGTTTGAAATATTTCGCAAATTTAGACTTTCTTAATGAGGCTCTAAAAAAGCTACGCAGCTCATTTTCTGCATTTCTCCCGTAAATTTAAGATTTCGTTCAACTTAAGTATTTGAAAGCCCATTGTTTCTTTGGACTGAAACAGACTAAAAATGAAATCAAACCCATACTATATTGTTTTTGAGGTTTTTGAGGGTAGCGATTTTCAGGTCTCCAATATCTCTCTGGTTCTTCAGACTATTCCAAACCCTGGCAGCCAGTTCGAGGCGGCTGATAAAAGCCAGCAAATGGCTGACTTGCCTGCTAGACATTTCCTTGATATCCTCGAAGAATTTTTCCCTAGCGTTTTCATTCTCAGAACAGATGAGTACAGAGGTATAGAGAAATGCTCGAAATTTTCCTTCTCAACTAAATTGCAACCACTTCGGCATCTTCGGTGTTGTGAGGGATCCTCCAGCCTCTGTCATCTGTCTGCCAGGGGGTCCTTAAGGATCTCATTCTTGATGAGGTTTATTGGACTTTGAATCCCCCTAATCAAGAGCGAAATCTCTTCTGTAAGAACCCAAAAAAGGGTAATGGCCTATTGGCGGACCAGTTCTCGAAGGACCTCCCTGCAATTCAAGACCTATTCCTAAATGAAACTTTGGTATTGCCAAAAATTTAATGGAACCACTGCGTAACAAAGTTGTCAACCTAATTGATTTTAATATGTCTGCTTTCGATCGGCGTGACGGTTCTAGGAATGCCTCCTTGCAGTTCTAGACCTCCGCCTAAACGAAATTTTCTCTGGTATTGTTAAGAATGAAATGCGATATATGCGTATCCTTGTCTATCAAATTGATCCTAATATGACCTCTTCCCAGGGTAACTGCGGATCGGCAAGCCAGTTCCAGCAGGATCTCCCTGTAATTTCAGTCCTATCCCTAAATTAAGCTGTCCTTCGGTATTGTTAAGAATTGAATGAGACCAATGCGTAACAAACTTGTCAACTTGATTGATTCTAATATGATTTCTTCTGCTAAACTCTCGACTAACTCCTTTCAACAGAGATATGTACACTCAACGATTTCGTCTCCGCCTCCATTAGATTTTCCATGTTCACCTGAGTACCACATACACGTCAAGTCAACTCCTGTCTTTCGAAATCGTTGCGTTTAATTACATTCGCCTGCGTCATCAACGCCACATTTGGCAACACTGGCTCCATTGGCCCTGTGAGCGTCGCACAGTGTCGCGAGTAGGGACAAAAATAAAAAAAATGAATGTCGTAAATGTAGAAAAATAAGTTTGTAGTACTGAAGTAAATACCTTAATTTACTAAAATGTGAAAACGAATTTTAAAAATATCAATTTATATACCGATGGCAGGCCACCAAACTTGCATTTTGTGAAGGTTGGTGACTTGGGTAGAAATTATTGCAATTTGTTAAATGTAAGTTCGAGGCCTCTTATTGAAAAATTTCCCATGGAACCTTATGATAAGTAAATATATTCTATAAATATACTATTTCTGCAACTTTGTGGAAGCTTACCCTCTTTTGTTTTGCTTTCCATATTCCTTGTACCGCTACTTGAAGAAACGTCAATTCGTAGGAATAAAAGTGCAGTGGCATCAAACTTTAGATAAACTTAAAAAAAAAACTACTCCTTACTACTTCGAGATTTTACAGTTTGATATAGCTGAAAGTATGTATTAATAGAAACCATGGATTTTAGCTGCACAAACTTGCACGTTTTTAAAAAATTTAGCATTTTCAGTGCCATATTCAGTAAAAAATGGGGTCCTTTTTGCAGCATGTTTGGCAGGAAAACATAGGGGCCACTGCTGCGTTTCGCTGGAGCTATAAATTTTTGTTTGTAATAATATGCAAACAACACTTGATTTAGAAAAATTACAAAAAAAAGGTAGACTCGATGGAAGGCTTCGGTAATACTGGGTGGCTTGCCATCGAATCAAGGCAACTTAAGAAAAGAAGCAAAACTTGTTAATGTCTTCAAAACCAATCATAGCAGTTAATAGGAAAATTAAAGTTAAACATGAAAACCGAAACTCTGATACACTGCAATATTAAAAAAAATTTAATTTAAAATTTTGTCAAAAATAGATGTAGAGCGTTTAATTTCCAATAATTCATGATCGAAAACCGATTATCCTAGCAGTACAAATTAACAAACTGTAATTTTTAATGGAAATATATATGCTCTACTGAGTTTAATAAGAGGTGTTATTATTTTTTATTTGGGTTTCAAATTACTTACTTACTTATAAGTATGCACAGATTTGTAGTTTTTTCAATATTTCCTTTTTTAGGACAAGCGTATTTGTAAGTTGATCGAAACCACTTTTGGTATATACCTTTAAATTGATGATATGAGCTGCTGTACTAAATTTCCTCAATATATCTTTTATAGTTTCCGAGATACTGTCAAATTAGTATTTGGTTTGTATGGGAGGTGTGCGTGTCCGTAGGGCGATTGAAATAATTTTTGGCGTATTAACGTATCTTTATAAATAAATTATATGTAAAAAATTTTATTGTCGTACGACTATGTTTTCTATTTTTGTCCCTCGCTACTATGGACTCGCGACACTGTGCGTCGCTGGCGGCCACCGAATTGTGTGCATCTGTAACTGCTCACTGAAAACGAAAAATATTAGATTAGGAATTTTCACAAACAAGTGCACATCAGTTGGCGTCGCGGCGAAAACGACAGCCCACACGAAAAATCAGCAACATGTCAACAACAAAAACGAAGAAGAGGAAACAGAGCAACAACGACGGATACGCGTTTTCGAAGTGTTGAAAATTGCGCGTCGTCGTTACGCTTTCAAGTGTGAGGTGTTGTTGTTTTTTTTTTTTTTAATTTTTCCAGTACTACCGGATGCTACCTGCTGCTGAGTGCACTAAGCTGCACACACTGAGGCGTTGATTTTGATTTTGCTATTTGCTATTTGCAGTTGCTGTTGTTTTCTGATGATTTTTACTACTTTTCCTGATTGAATTATTTCGCTTGGCTTAAAGCAAACACACTCACTCGCACACACACACGCAGCCAGCGACTCAAAATAAATAGACGGAAGTTGCACATGAAGCTGCTGCCTCACTTAACCTACAACAACAACAAACACGAAAAAAAAACAGCAGCAAAATCCATTGCATGCTTCAACATTTTCTATTTGTCGTCATTTCGTTGTCGTTTTCCGTTTCTTGCCGTTCGCTTGGATAATTAAGTTTGTAAAGCACATTGACGTCAGACGGCAATGCTTGCGCCGCGCATTGCAAGTAATTCGAGGTTATGTCGTTTAATTGTGCCTGCAGCGGCGAAACGTTTCAAGTGTCAGCTGCTGGCAGCCAACTGGCGCACGGCAACTTTCTAAGCGTGCAACACGCTGCGGGTGAAAGGACGCCAGAAGTCGACACCAACGAAACACAATTTTGCAGCTGAGTTGCATTCGCCAGGTGGCGCTGCAAATGACTTTTGCAAAGTTGCTTCTGACGCTCGGCGGTGCGCTACGGGCAGCATTCACACATTATTTATTCGTGCATTTCGACATTTCCGTTTGACATTTGAGCATAGGAAAAGTTCATAATTTGTAAAATAATATATTTGAGCTGTTAACCCATTAGGTGAATGGCTATTTTAAGTGATGTATGAATTTTTGAAAAATTAAAAAAAATAAATCCCAATTTAATTTTTCTGAAAATTTTTATGTGCAAGTGGCAGCTCTGAAATTGTATAGTTCACGTCTACGATTGTTCCGATTATTAAAAATGGAACACTACACAAAGGAAAAACTAAACTCGAAATTATTGTGAAAACAATCGATTTATCAGAGCAACAATTTCCAGACCGAATCAGCTCACGAAATTCCGATATCAACTCTTATAGCCTCCAAGGTTATGCAATTGAAAGCCATGTGATTTTTTTCTCTGAGATTTTGTATAATCTCTGGTCTATGTAAATAAGCCACAGACAGTTCCTGAACTTACAGCTGAGACCCAACGCATCATCGATGAGATAGAGACATATCTTTCTCTGCGAGAGCCACATCTGTAATCACAGTCGCAGAGATTATTTTCTAAATTTATTTTCTTAAATATTTCCACATTTCTAATTTCTATTCAATAAATTTGGAGTTTTTTTTAGGTAAACAGTCCACATTATAAAAATTTGGTGCAATATTAGAAGTTTGTAAATTTCAGTTTATTTCAAATTTTCAATGGGTTTTAGAATACTCATTAATTGGCAACACTGCGTTTAGTTATATCAACATTTTTTTCTAATCAGTTTTCTGCGAAAGTTTCAACACAATTTGCACCAAAAATGGTTAACATATCTCCACTTCTTTGGAATTTAGAACACAATTGATGGACAAGCCATGATTGATGTTCAATTGATTGATTTGTTCAATGCTACAGCTGTTCCTGATTGCAAGACGCAGACAGACAGTTGGACACAACTATTTTGCAACTAATGTTTGTCCTAATCAGTTCTCAGTCAGAGTTTCAGCAAAATCGGAAGAATCGGTTTCAGCAAGACTGAGACAGAGGGTTGGACATGTTTAGTTTGTAATTAATGTTTGTTCTAATCAGTTCTTAGAGAGAATTTCACCAAAATCGGAACCGAATAATGCTGCTATATCTCCACTCCCGCAAAAGTTAGAACACGATTGACAGACGAATACTTCGGACATGATTTGTTGGATATTTGTTGGACACGAGTACATTCTAACTTGACTATTGAACTTGTGTTCGAAACTTTACAATTAAAAAAAGAAATTAAATTGAAAAATGAAATGAAATTAAATTTCTTGGACCCAAATGTTTTCGTACACACAAAATTTTAATAAGCTTTTTATAGTCGTTTCTGCTGATTGAATTTTTAAATACTCTAAACAGTACATTGGCTGCTAAAACGCTGTAAGTAAGATAATCAGTAATCGATTTTCAGTTATAGCTGGCAAATACCAGAGGCAAACTGTTCACAAACCATGCATTTTTTTTCAAAGCCTTAAAATGCCTAACTATGATCTGTAAAATAGATCTTTGGAATGTAGTCAATGCTTACTTTAAAATGTAATATAAGAAATTTTGCAAATTTTCCATGAGTGTACTTAAAAAAAATTATTGTAAATATTTTAATATACTTCCCAAAAAAATTTAAAATGTTTTAAAATTTTTTTAAATTAATAATTTTTTAAAATTGCTTTCATTGGTCTTCAAAATAACCTTGGAATTTCGTTTTTTGTTTAATGCTCACTAAAAAATTGAATAAATTTTGAAAATTTCCCATTTGTGTACTAAAAAAAATACTTGTAAAAAATACTTTAATATAGATACTTCCAAAAAAACCTAATATTTTTCAATAATTTTTAAAAATTTCTTTTAGTGATCTTTAAAAGATTCTTGGAGTTTCTTCATTCGTTTAATGCTTACTAAAAAATTGATGAAATTTTGCAAATAAATAATAAATTTTGAAAATTTCCCATTTGTGTACTTAAAAAAATACTTGTAAATACTTTAATATACTTCCAAAAAAAGCAAATATTTTTTTTAATAATTTTTCAAAATTTCTTTTAGTGATCTTTAAAAGATTCTTGGAATTTCTTCGTTCGTTTAATGCTTACTAAAACATTTATAAAATTTTGCAAATTTCCCACATGTGACCTCCAAGCAGATCTTCGGGAATTCGTCCTCTAACTTTATCATATTTCTTTAACTTGTCTATATTACTTCTCAGTTCCGAGATACAATTTCTGGAGTATCATATTTTTTTGGGGTTTCCAGATCGCATACGCCGGCAATGAGTTAATCTTTAAAGTTATGGAAGTATTATATTAAATTCAACAGTAAACTGCTGCCATCTCCTGTATTTCTTCGTCGTTTTATCTTGACGCCTGCGGCTGATACGTGCAACCGCCGCGCAGCCTGCTCGCCACCTATGACTGAACTTGATTGCGTTGCAAAGTTTTCAGTAGTTTACGTGTGCTCAGCACTTTCTTTGGGTTCGTTGTTGAGTTAATTTACAGTCAGGTCCGGCAAACTTTATTTTGTTGAATTAAGCTTTAATGAAAGTGTAAATTTGCCAAGCGAAAGCGGAAGTTAATTGTCTGCTGGTTGTTTGATTATTTTTTTTTTGTTTAAAAGAAAATTCAATGTTTATGATGGTTGATATTTACATATTTTTTTATGGTTTTAAGAATGCAATTAGCCCACGAAGTGTTGTTTTGGTGTCACATCTTCTTCTTCATCTTTGTGTTGGTATTGGCTGGTAATTTAAAGCTATATTTGAATTAATTTTAAATTAAATTTAAATTTAGAAGCTGCCTGATATTCAAAGTTGGAATGATTCTGAGGTCTTCTAGGAAGTGAAAGTGTACTAACTATAGATAGTGTACGATAAAACAGTTTTGTTTTTCAAAAGAATATTTATGACTAAGTCAAATGACTGGTTTGGTTATTCAATCATCTAGATTGAAGGTTATTGTTGTAGTCAGAGACCTAAAATAATTATTATTCATATTTGTGGAAATAAAAAAATTGCCCTAATTTAAGAAATTTCTATAAATATTGCTTTATAATAATTATAACTAACTATAACTGTAACTACTTGATATTATAAGAAACAAGTATATTTTTTTTTGTTGATAATTATTATTTTGCGATTTGTGTTAATTTATTTATTTATTTATGTTTTCTATTTATGATTTTTTATTTACGTTACCGATAACTAATATTTTGAGAAAATTTTTGAAAAAAAAAGAAAAATAGACTTGATATTATAAAAAACAAGTATATTTGTTGATAATTATTATTTTGGGATTTTTTTTGTATTTATTTATGTCTTTTATTTATTTTTTTTACGTTACCAATAACTAATATTCTGAGAAAATTTTTTTTACGTTGCTTCATAACTTTTATTTATGATTTTTTTTATTTACGTTACCGATAGCTTTTATTTTGAAAACGTTTTTTACGTTGCCTTACCATATTTTTGGTATGAATTGATTTTTATTTGAATCAAATTGACAAATACAAATTAACAACAGAAAATCAATTTCTACCAACAAATAAACAACTAAAAATCAACATACATTTGTACATATTTGGGTATCAGAAAGTTTTTTAAAACCCAAAATTTTTTTGATTTTCATTAAAATAGAAGTAAAACTGCATTTTCTAGTTTTTTTGAAAGGTAGAATTCTTAAAAAGCCTTTGCATTTTTAAAAAATAAAAACTTAGTCATCATAGATGGCAATGTGAGCTCCAGATAAAAGAGAAAAATTGCTACAATTCACAAAACAGAACGAAACATTAACTTTAAAACAACCTTTTTTAAAAGTAACCCCAAATATGCTTAAAGATCTTAAAGTTGTTGATTCAGAAAAATTATATAAAAAAATAAATCTATACACTATTCATCCTTATACGTTATCCCTTCCCAGTTTATTGCCTAATAATACAAATAATTTATTAAATTGAATTTTGCACTTGTTTGATTGATTGAAAATTCATTTAATAACCAACCAACAGGGACCCTTGTCAAATTAAATCATTAACAACTAACCCACTTTAACGCGCCTTAAAATTTCATTACGATAAAATTTTCAATTAGTCAAACACACGCACACACACACATCTACAAAAATTCATCATTGATTTTGTAAAATGACTCAAAGTTTAATATGCAAAAAAGCCACTACAAAACGTCCAGCTTGACACGATTTGTCGAAATTGAATACAAATTATTAATAAGCTACAAAAACAAAGCAGACAAAATACCAGCTACGTTGTTTGTATTATTGTATTAAAATTCTTCGAAAGTTCCCCTCACAAAAACAAAAATCGAACATCACAACTCCAAAGCAATCGAAGGGAATAGTCCCTCGAACAGCATTTGCGCTGAATAAAAAATGACGAACATTTGTCGCATGTTGGGGCAAAATCAAGGCGGCCATACAGCCAGAAGATGTACGGCATTATTTATTATTAAACATTACTATAAAAAATATGACAAGCATGGAAATGGGGCGCAACAGAACGAACCATTCGATTGAATGTCGAGGACAGGACAGGACAGCCCCACACCCTCAAACGAAGGGGGCTATCGGTCTTGCGGTGAAACAAAAGTGACGGTGGCGTTCACTGTTTAGGCGCAATTTATGAGTAATGCCAACACATAACTCACACAACAGCAGACAACGGCAGTGCCGACAAATTTAAGCGGCCGCCTAGACGCACAATGGCCGCCCGACTATAAACAAATGAAAAAGTCAAATATTAAAGCGACCAACCAGATAAATTACGCTGATGAAAGAACTTTTCTGACAGCAGCAGGCCTGACCCAATAATTTATAACCGCATAATTGGCAACTCGTTAGACAAAATAAGCAAAAACGCGAGAGCGAGAATGGAGGAAACGGAAATCGTAGCGGCCGTTATTTGCAGTAGAACACTTGACGGTGTTCAGTCGACGGTTAGTAGTGGAATGGTTGAATTTGTAGAGTTTTTGGTGTTGGTGGGCAAAGTTAGAGTTTGAGTCTGCAGCTTTATGTCGATATTGTGCGGAGTGCTGGTAGATTTATTTTTAATCTCAGACGTTTTCTATTTGCTACTCAGAGCACATCAGCCGAAAGACCAGTTGCTATATTTAGCTTTGGCCCAATCCAGATTCGAATACGCTACCCAACCGCTGAAGAAACCATTGAATCAACTTATTTAGTAGATATGAGATAACAAAACTTTTTGAACGCATTGAACGCAGTCTGCGTCTGTGTGAAGATGCCTTAAAGTCCTGGCATGCTGTACTCCAATACTCTGTGCTGAACTACAGTTGCGCACAAAAAATTTCATTTGGGGGCATTTCATTTCCCAATAGCATTTCAAACATATATTTTTAGGCAATTTGAATACTTCAAAACCCCCCGTTGAATGCGCCACTGCTGGCTGGAAAAACTATAGGCCTTCTTCTTACCATAAGGCTGTGATAAAATCGCACCAAACTCTGCTTGCCTGCCAACTTCTTGGCCATTGTGGAAATAAAAGTAAAGTAATAAAGCCAACAAGAAACAAATGCTAAATAAAAGTTGTGTAAACAAAATACAATATCAGTAAAAGAATGAAGCGCTACCAAACAACTATTTCGAATCAAGCAAAGTTTTTATGACTCTACCACGAACTATGAACACACACACACACACAAAGAAACGTGTGACTGTAAAGTTTTGCAACTTTCAATTAAAATTGGCAGCCAACTTGTGGCAAATGGCTAAGAGTGCCGTAGACAAACGTAGCAAAAAAAAATTATTCTTGCTGCCATTTATGGCAAATATGAAAATTTTATTTTATTTTCTTTATTTCATATTTAATTTTTTTTATTATTATTATTTTTTATTTTATATTTAATTATATTTTATTTTATTTACTACAATTTTTTTATTTTATATTTAATTATTTTGCAACGCAAATAAATTTTGCAAACATAAAGAGTTGTCCAAGAAAAATTGCAGGAAACCAACTCAAAAAAAATTATTCTTGCTGCCATTTATGGCAAATATGAAAATTTTATTTTATTTTCTTTATTTTATATTTATTTTTTTTATTATTATTTTTTTATTTTATATTTAATTATATTTTATTTTATTTACCACAATTTTTTTATTTTATATTTAATTATTTTGCAACGCAAATAAATTTTGCAAACAAAAAAAGTTGTCCAAGAAAAATTGCAGGAAACCAACTCAAAAAAAAATTATTCTTGCTGCCATTTATGGCAAATATGAAGACTTTATTTTATTTTTTTTATATTTAATTTTTTGTATAATTTTTTTTTATTTTATATTTAATTATATTTTATTTTATTTACTACAATTTTTTTATTTTATATTTAATTATTTTGCAAGGCAAATAAATTTTGCAAACATAAAAAGTTGTCTAAGAAAAATTGCAGGAAACCAACTCAAAAAAAATTATTCTTGCTGCCATTTATGGCAAATATGAAAATTTAAATTCTTAAATTCTTTATTTTATATTTAATTTTTTTTATTATTATTTTTTTATTTTATATTTAATTATATTTTATTTTATTTACTACAATTTTTTATCTTATATTTAATTATTTTGCAACGCAAATAAATTTTGCAAACATAAAAAGTTGTCCAAGAAAAATTGCAGGAAACCAACTCAAAAAAAATTATTCTTGCTGCCATTTATGGCAAATATGAAAATTTTATTTTCTTTATTTTATATTTAATTTTTTTTTATTATTTTTTTTTAATTTATATTTAATTATATTTAATTTTATTTACTACAAATTTTTTATTTTTTATTTAATTTTTTTGCAACGCAAATAAATTTTGCAAACAAAAAAAGTTGTCCAAGAAAAATTGCAGGAAACCAACTCAAAAAAAATTATTCTTGCTGCCATTTATGGCAAATATGAAAATTTTATTTTCTTTATTTTATATTTAATTTTTTTTTATTATTTTTTTTAAATTTATATTTAATTATATTTAATTTTATTTACTACAAATTTTTTATTTTTTATTTAATTTTTTTGCAACGCAAATAAATTTTGCAAACATAAAAAGTTGTCCAAGAAAAATTGCAGGAAACCAACTCAAAAAAAATTATTCTTGCTGCCATTTATGGCAAATATGAAAATTTTATTTTCTTTATTTTATATTTAATTTTTTTTATTATTATTTTTTTATTTTATATTTAATTATATTTTATTTTATTTACTACAATTTTTTTATCTTATATTTAATTATTTTGCAACGCAAATAAATTTTGCAAACATAAAAAGTTGTCCAAGAAAAATTGCAGGAAACCAACTAAAAAAAAAATATTCTTGCTGCCATTTATGGCAAATATGAAAATATTATTTTCTTTATTTTATATTTATTTTTTTTATTATTATTTTTTTAGTTTATATTTAATTATATTTAATTTTATTTACTAAATTTTTTTTATTTTATATTTAATTATTTTGCAACGCAAATAAATTGTGCAAACATAAAAAGTTGCCCAAGAAAAATTGCAGGAAACCAACTCAAAAAAAGTATTCTTGCTGCCATTTATGGCAAATATGAAAATTTTATTTTCTTTATTTTATATGTAATTTTTATATTATTATTTTTTTTATTTTATATTTAATTATATTTTTTTTATTTACTATAATTTAATTATTTTGCAACGCAAATAAATTTTGCATACATAAAAAGTTGTTCAAGAAAAATTACAGGAAACCAACCCAAACGTGAGCTGAGGTAGCAGTCATGAATATTCATTTGGCAAAAATAAAAAATTTAAAAAATATATAAAATCATATGCACATGTACATAGGTCGATATATATGTGTAAATGCTAAACATGAGTGCAAGCAAATTTATTTAGGCCTCAATATGGCGTCTACAATCACAGGCAACACACACACACACTGACACTGAGTGGAGGCCAACAAGTTTGAAAGTTATTTGGCTTGACAGCAATTTTTTGTTTCCTGCACTTATACAAAAGTCTGTTCGTATCGGAAAACACCAGCACATGCATAACAAGGCAGAACAAATGCGCCAACACATATTTTCGTACAAATATTTGTACGAATTTAAAAGCCAAAAAAAAGCCATAGGCCACTCACTCATAAACTTTTCAACATAGCTGGAAGTTATGCTTTGAAAATTATGACACAGGAATTCTTGCCTTGCCATGTCTCTTTTGCAAACGAGCACACACACACACACACTTACATACATTCCTATATACCGACCAACCTATTGGCATGTCACAGCCGCTCGCAGGTCCGCTGCAACCTCAGCGCTATGTCGCCTGTCGTTTCGTTTGTCGCCATCGCTGCCATCGTTGCAGTCGTCGTCATCATTCTTATCGTCCTGTGTCCTCAATATTGACATGAAAATAATTTTGCTAGTTCTTGCTTGTCTTCCTGCTTGCGCAAGGACAACGAAATTTCGAAACCGAACGAGACAAATCGGTCTGAGGGAACGCCAGCCAGCAGCGGCTTTAGCCACCCAACCAATCAACTCAACCAAATCACACAATACACAATCGATTTTATTTGTGTATTGTATTCGCTGCGACCCAGTCGAACGGACATCATAATCAGCGATCAGCATCGCTAGTTACGTCGGCGACAATGCGATATAACATTTCGGCATTAACAACTTTTCGTGGACATTGAAAATGTGTTCGCAAAATACTCGCCCGAAAATTGGTATTCCATTTCATGCGGCCATGCGGCATATTAAAATACCAAGGATTACACTTGCTGCACTCAAGTGTGGTTTCCTCGAGCACATAAATACATACATACATACATTCATATGTGTACAGGTAAGTGTGTGTGTGAATTTTAAGTGGAAGGTCTGTTTCGAGAGCTGCACTAAAAATGCTGCCGTATGCTGATAAATTACTACAGTCACTAGAAAAAGTTTGTGACGTTTTTGGCAAAGGATCCGAAAAGACTTCATTAACAAAGATTACAATTATTGGGTTGGAAATAAATAAATATATTTTTTTCGGTAGTAAGAAGCAGTAGTAAAAGTATCAGTAGTACAGAGGAGTTCATTTTGGGGGGATGGGGGCTTCAGATACAACTTTTGAGTCTAATACACAGTGCGACAAAAATAAAAAAAATTTTTCACACCGGAAAAAATCCATATGTGCGCAAAACTAGAGACCAAACAAAGTAATACTGCGTACTCAGTTTTTCATTTCTACATCCTTTGTCCTTTTAAAAGGACTTCAAAATTTTGAAGGGGATAAAAAATAAAAAAAAAATATAAAAAAGACTTAAAATCTACTAAAAAGACCAAAATCTACTTGATCACGTGTAAAAAATGTCATTATTCTCGCTTCATTGATTTTGTATCTTTTTATTATTTAAAATATTGATAGGTACTCAAATAAATTAGAATTTTCGTACTTCATTAGAATTGCAGCTTCCTTCCTTGCAGCTATTTTTTAATAACTTTTGAACTAATAAAGCTAGAGTAATGTAATTTTGACATGTGATCAAGCAGATTTTGGGTTTTAACATACTTACTTTTCAAGAAAATTCTATATAAATTTTCAAGGATATAAAGGATTAAAATTTTCAAAGGACCTTTTTCATATCCTTTGTTTACAAATAGATAAAAAATAAATTTTATTTAAATTCTTGAGCCTTTCCTCTTTCATTTGATATACATATCGCCATATTCTAACAAAGTTAAGTATTTTTTATATTTTTTTATTTTTTATCCACTTCAAAATGTTGAAGTCCTTCTAAAAGGACAAAGAATGTAGAAATGAAAAACTGAGTACGCAGTATTACTATATGTGGTTTCTAGTTTCACGCACATATGGATTTTATACGCACATATGGTGATATCTTTTAAAACCTTATTTGCCTTATTTATTTTTAAAACAAACAGACATTTGGAAGGTTTGAACAACAAAAACCTCCTCTTGCGTGTGTCAGTGCTTCAATTACAGAATTGATTGTACAATTTTCAGCTATTTGAAAGAAGACTTCATGATGTCATTTCGATAACGAAAGTCCTTATTGCCAATAAAAAATAGAGATTTTTACAATCTTTTCTTGACAAAAAATTCTTGATTAAAAATAAGTTTTGCCCTGTGACTAAGTGACTCTGACTCAGTGCCTTGTGACTTTGCCCTGTGACTCAGCTCAGGCTCAGACTCAGAATTTATTAGTGCAAACAAAGATTCACTTGCAATGGTTTCCTAATCTCAGAAGCATCACTGGTAACTCAGGAGCTGTTGAGCCTATCACAAATATTAATACGCTCATAATTGAACCTTCTGTCCAAATGATTGTCAAGTAGGCATATTTTTGCCTGGCATAGGGGGAAATATAGATGAGCCGAAGAACACTGATACACAAAAGATTCTCAAGAAAACCAGGTCCAGAGAAGACCAGACAAGAATTAAACAACTTTTAAGCCTGCAGCGCCATAAAATAGCCTCAACGGCCCCAGTTTGGTGAGTTCTTATTGACTAAAAACCAAACCCAGTTCGAAGATTTATCGAAGTGGGTTCGTTTCGTCTCCCATAGTGGATCCATTTTGGGCCTCTTTTTCTAGTTGACGGTTTCGGATGCAAAGGCTTAGGGCGCAGAGTATTGAGGAAAGAATGAATGGTATACTTGACTTGAACCTGTTTTTTCTTGTTTTTGTTTCGGTTAACCCATTTCGTACCAATATTTTGAAAAAGATTTTATTTTAAAATGTTGACAGTAGGATTTCGAATTAGGTGAAAAAAAGCACGGAAAATGAGTTTGAGCAAAATCGATGATGGTAGAATTTGTACTAAATTTTAAATTAAATTTAAATTTTTAAATTTAAATTTAAAAATTTTTTAAATTTAAATTTTCAAATTTTGAAATTTTTTTTTGTGACCATCTTAAATTAAATTTAAATTTTAATTTTGAAATTTGAAAATTTTTTTTGTGACCATCTGAACAGATCTAAACGTGTTTTATTGTAATAAAAAATTACTAATTTTGTCTTTCCAATCATTGCATTTGGGTTTTTCATAAGTCTAGTTATTTTTAATAGGTACTTTTAAAAAGCTTTAAGAAAAAATTGTTAGATCGAAATTGTGAGGTTCGTTCCAATGCCCGCCCATCTTTAACCCTAATTCCCAGAAGTGAACCTCACAGTCTCACTAAAGATTTCAAATGGTGATAAATCCAGAAGATTTTTCGATTCCATTATTTTATGTAATCCTCTACTGGAATGTTAGAATTATATTGCATTTATAAATTTAACATTTTAGACAGTTTTGGTTCTTTTAAACAAATGTTTTCAGTAATTTACCTCATAAAAGCCTGACAGTCTCAATTCTGGGTTTACGTTACTTTTAAAATTCTGGGAATTAGGGTTAATAGGGAAAGCGTTGCATAGCAAAATTTATTTTATTAGAGAGCCAATAGATCTAAGTACAATCTAACAAACATTAACTTTCGATTGAACAGGTTTATGGTAATAAAAAAAATTCCAAACATTACTAATTTGTATGATTCATTAACTAATCAAAGGTACAAAATGGGTTAACAGATTCAAACGAATTCTATTATAATACAAAATTTATGTGACAATTTTCCAATCATTCTGTGTCGGTTTTGTAAATATGTGGTTATCTTTAGTATTTTTAAGGAATTTAAGAAAAAAAATTATATATAAGTTTTTTTTCAATGCCCGCCCAGCTTTAATAGGGAACTTGTGGCATAGCAAAAAATATTTTATTAGAAAGCCAATAGATCTAAGTTTAGTAAAAAAACACGAACTTTCAACTGCACAGATTCGTTAACTAATCAAAGGTACGAAATGTGTTTAGCTTGGAAAATAAATTACCTATGGCCAACTTGCCAAAGGGTTCAGGTGTGTTTTCGCTGGAAAACCATTCCACAATTTCGCTTTAAGGACCAGAAAGAAAGTTTTTCTGTAATGCGTAAAATGTGATTTATTTGTCATCGATATTTATTTATTTATTTTTTAATTAATTTATTTATTTATTATTTATTTATTTATTTATATATTTATTTATTTATTTATTTATTTATTTATTTATTTATTTATTTATTTATTTATTTATTTATTTATTTATTTATTTATTTATTTATTTATTTATTTATTTATTTATTTATTTATTTATTTATTTATTTATTTATTTACTTATTTATTTTCTTATTCTCTGAAAAAATATTGATTAAAAGCAAACAAAAAAAACATAATAAAAAATAACAAAACTAGTTAATTAAAAGTTAATTCAAAAGTTAATTTTCTTCAACATCTCGTCCTCATAATTTTAATCGCCACTGTACACATATCACATTGGCAAATAGCATTGAATTGTTTCGAAATAATTGTTGCTTTTGTAATGAAATAGTTTTTACTCATATTTCGTAAGTGAAAATGTGGGCCACGTGCGCACACCAAAACTTTTATGCATGCATTCCTCGAGTTAATAGCGTCAACCGAATACCTGCAATATTGTCAATTACACACTGTCCCGCCCGCCTCACCCACTCTCTGTCAAATACTTACTTATGTCATTTGCATACCAAGAGTGAGAATACGTTGATGGCGTCTTGGCCACTGTCATGTTTGGACAATTGCATATGTAAATTATTTGCTTGCCAAAGTTTGGTTGTTATTTTGTTTAATTTTTAATGGCTTCTCTTGTTCAAAGTGTAATTTACTGTGCACGCAACAGAAATATTTGCAATTGAAACTTTAGTCTGGTAGTGGAAAATATGCCAATGTCGATCAAAGAAGTTCGAAAAGAACTTTGTGGAAATGTATGAGTCGTAGTTAAGTTTTATAATTGGTATATGTGTTGTTTTCAGTGATATTCGGTGCTCGTATGCGAGGATATGAAGGAAGTGCTGGCACGTTTGAGCTGATGGTTCTCACGAGAATAGGGTGAGAGGGTTTTATTTAATAGGAAGTTCTTTGCTTTATTGTTTTATTTAAAAGGAAGTTCTTTGAGTTCGTTGCAACTGCTTTAGTTTGATTTTTTTGGCAGTGAAATATTTTGTGGAAACTTTTCTGAGTCTAAAGAACCAGATGTGTACTGAATTTATTTGATTTCTTTTTGTACTATCACATCCCTCTGTATTTTATTGCAGTTAGGGGCTTCCTTCTGTAGTTAGAAACTAATGTCACTCATATGCCACGTACTCTGATATGCAAAGAAGAATGTTTCATATATAAAAAATCAAATCAAATAAGAAACCAAATTAATTTGATTTCTTTTTGACATATGTATATACATATATATACATATTATACATATATTTTTCACATATTTTTGATAGCCCCAACTCATCGTATGAACTTCAGGGCCATATATGCCTTCAAACAGTTGTGACCGGTCAGTATAAAAAACTTGAACTGCATGCAGAACTTGAAACTGGATACAGTACTTGGAACTTAAAACAGTAATTGCAACTGGATACAGTAATTGGAACTGGATAGAGTACTTGGAATTAGGAATTAAAATCGATAATTGGAACTGGATACAGTACTTCGAACCAGATACAGTACTTTGAATTTAAAACAGTAATTGGATACAGTACTTGAAACTTAAATCGGTAATTGGAACTGGATACAGTACTTTGAACTGGATACAGTACTTGGAACTTAAAACAGTAATTGGATACAGTACTTGAAACTTAAAACAGTAACTGGATAGAGTACTTGGAACTTAAATCGGTAATTGGAACTGGATACAGTACTTTGAACTAGATACAGTACTTGGAACTGGATAGAGTACTTGGAACTTAAGACAGTAATTGGATACAGTACTTGAAACTTAAGTCGGATATTGGAACTGGATACAGTACTTTGAACTGGATACAGTACTTGGAACTTAAAACAGTAATTGGATAGAGTACTTGAAACTTAAATCGGATAGTGGGACTGGATACAGTACTCGGAACTGGATAGAGTACTTGGAACTTAAAACAGTAATTGGATACAGTACTTGAAACTTAAATCGGTAATTGGAACTGAATACAGTACTTGGAACTTAAGACAGTAATTGGATACAGTACTTGAAACTTAAGTCGGATATTGGAACTGGATACAGTACTTTGAACTGGATACAGTACTTGGAACTTAAAACAGTAATTGGATAGAGTACTTGAAACTTAAATCGGATATTGGAACTGGATACAGTACTCGGAACTGGATAGAGTACTTGGAACTTAAAACAGTAATTGGATACAGTACTTGAAACTTAAATCGGTAATTGGAACTGAATACAGTACTTGGAACTTAAAACAGTAATTGGATACAGTACTTGAAACTTAAATCGGTAATTAGAACTGGATAGAGTACTTGGAACTTAAAATAGTAATTGGATAAAGTACTTGAAACATAAATCGGTAATTGGAACTGGATACAGTACTTTGAACTGGATACAGTACTTGGAATTGGATGCAGTAATTGGAACTGGATAGAGTATTTGGAACTTAAAACAGTAATTGGATACGGTACTTGAAACTTAAATCGGAAATTGGAACTGGATATAGTACTTTGAACTGGAAACAGTACTTGGAACTGGATACAGTACTTGGAACTGGATGCAGTAATTGGAATTAGATAGAGTACTTGGAACTTAAAACAGTAATTGGATAGAGTACTTGAAACTTAAATCGGATATTGGAACTGGATACAGTACTTGGAACTGGATACAGTACTTGGAACTTAAAACAGTAATTGGATACAGTACTTGAAACTTAAATCGGTAGTTGGAAGTGGATACAGTACTTGGAACTGGATAGAGTACTTGGAACTTAAAACAGTAATTGGATACAGTACTTGAAACTTAGGTCGGTAATTGGAACTGGATAGAGTACTTGGAACTTAAAACAGTAATTGGATACAGTACTTGAAACTTAAGTCGGATATTGGAACTGGATACAGTACTTTGAACTGGATACAGTACTTGGAACTTAAAACAGTAATTGGATAGAGTACTTGAAACTTAAATCGGATATTGGAACTGGATACAGTACTCGGAACTGGATAGAGTACTTGGAACTTAAAACAGTAATTGGATACAGTACTTGAAACTTAAATCGGTAATTAGAACTGGATAGAGTACTTGGAACTTAAAATAGTAATTGGATAAAGTACTTGAAACATAAATCGGTAATTGGAACTGGATACAATACTTGGAACTGGATACAGTACTTGGAACTGGATGCAGTAATTGGAATTAGATAGACTACTTGGAACTTAAAACAGTAATTGGATACAGTACTTGAAACTTAAATCGGATATTGGAACTGGATACAGTACTTGGAACTGGATACAGTACTTGGAACTTAAAACAGTAATTGGATATAGTACTTGGAACTTAAATCGGTAATTGGAACTGGATGCAGTACTTTCAACTAGATACAGTACTTGGAACTGCATAGAGTTCTTGGAACTTAAAACTGTAATTGGATACAGTACTTCAAACTTAACTCGCTAATTGGAACTGGATAGAGTACTTGAAACTTAAAACAGTAATTGGGTACAGTACTTAAAACTTAAATCGGTAATTGGAACTGCATACAGTACTTGGAACTAGCTACAGTACTTGGAATTTAAAACAGTAATCGGATAGAGTACTTGGAACTTAAATCGGTATTTGGAACTGGATACAGTACTTTGAACTAGATACAGTACTTGGAACTGGATAGGGTACTTAGAACTTAAAACAGTAATTGGATACATTACTTGAAACTTAAGTCGGTAATTGGAACTAGATAGAGTAATTGGAACTTAAAACAGTAATTGGATAGAGTACTTGAAACTTAAATCGGTAATTAGAACTGGATACAGTACTTGAAACTTAAATCGGTAATTGGAACTGGAATTAGTATTTGGAGCTGAATGCAGTACTTGACATCTAAAACAATACTTAAAACTGAATACAGTACTTGCAACTAGTTTTAGTACTTTGAATTGGATGCAGTACTTGGAACTTAAAACAAAACTTTGGTACTGTACTTGGAACTGGATACAGTACGTATTTGGTTAATTTCTTGGTACAGTAATTCGTTCAGTTCTTGATTAAATATTTGGTGCATTACCTGTTTAAAAAGTGGATAATCTCTTCCTATGAGCATTGTCGAACATCTTTCGTCAACGTCAGTGTAATTTTTCATTTGTTTTTAATTGGCAAATTTCGAGCAGATTGCATTCACTAACTTTACTAATTTTCAATGTGAAACTTCGTTAATTGCCTCAAGCAGCAAAATTTTGATTGATCACTGTCCAGGCAACGCATCCAAGTACCTATTAATGAAAAGCACTCACGCCGCACTGTTGCCCCATTGCCCCCGACCAACCGCCCGCCAAACGGTGCTATTGCGCATGATCGCACGAGCCAAATAAAGCCATAAACTTTGCCAAACTAAAGAACAAATAAAGTTGCAAGACTGCAGGCGCAAGCAAAACTTTATTCAAATGAAGTTGACGCCAATTCGGCGCAAAGTTTCCATATAAAGCAAAACATTAATTTACAAGAATTTCACACCGAACAATTTTTGAGCGACTGCACGCACTTCTAACGGCAACAGCAACAACAAAAACAAAAGCAACAATAACGAAACATGTCCAAAGTCACAGCCAAGAGCGTTGCCAAGTAAAAAAAACTAAAGCAATATCAACACGCTGACAGCAACTTTGGCCCAAAATTCGAATGCTGTCTTAAAGGAACAAGAAAAAACGTGGTTGACGCTGCGATTCGGGGGGAGTGGAGAAGGCGAAGCGTGACGATTGGGGGCAACGCAACAACACAAACGATAAAGCTGTGGAACGAGCGCAAACAGAGCGCGCTGTCTTTGGCAAACAAAAACAAAGCTTAAACACCTTTTCAGCGGCAACAGCAAACAACAACAACAACAACAACGACACAGACACAGAGACAGACAGTTTGGGTAGTGGGGTAGGGGCGTGTAAAAGTGAAAATTCCTCACGTAATCCGCTCAAGTTATAAAATAAATTCGGCAAAGTTTTGCTGAAAGTGCGTTATTGATGTGCAAAATGCATGAAATTAAAAAAATAATAGGCGGCGGTTGGGGCGAAAGTTCAATTTTAGCGTGCAGAATGAACAGACAGGCAGAGCAAAGGATGGTTGGTTGTTTGGTTGGCTGGTTGCTGGCCGTCAAAGTGAAAATGTTGCAACAACAATAAAGGCAACAGAGAAACAGTGGCAACAATAACAACAACAACAACAACAGCAACAACAACAGCTATGTAGCAATGGCGCAACGTCCAGTTCGCCTGGACTCGCATAGCGATTCAACGTGCCGCAGCCAAACTTCCACGAACGCCAACAAAAATGGCTCAAAAAATGTGGCAAAAATACGCAAAACTTGATTTCACAGCCAGCTAGCGAACGGACGGAGCATGACCAGCGGCTGCGTCGAGGTGCAACATACGCATTGAGCGCGAGTCAGCATAATGCAAGCGCGCGCGCGCGCCTCAAAATATGCTAACGCAGCACGTAGCGCGCAGCCGAATGGCATTAACGGTGCGACTGGGTGGCGACTGGGCGCGACCACAGTGTCTTGCATTGTTCGCTTTAATGCCGCCACATTTTTATATTATTTTAATAGTCGTTCGGTGCGACGTTTGCGGTAAGTTATGCCATAAAGTTGCTTCCGATTACGCGCGTCGACGACGGACGACGACGACGAGGACGATGGCAACGGCTGCATTAAAGCGTTGCTGGCGGCACGCGGCATGCAACTTTGACGATATGCAATTTCATGCCGTTTGAGATGCCGCTTAAAGTTGCTCTGTACGCGCATAAAATAGAAATTCACTCGAGTGGCAAAAGTGTGGAGAGTGGATTATGCGTGCATTTGGTGTGGCTTTGCCAAAACGTAACACTTCGTGTAAAGTAGTTTTTCAAAGAGTATTTAATGCATTGAGAATTTATTTAATTATGGTTTTTCTTAGAATTTAAAAAATACAAGTGAGTGAGTGAGTAAAACAACTTCATTTTTAATACAATTTATTTAGTTACAATTTAAATGTTAATTTCATTTGTAAATAATGTTTATTTTGATTAATTGTAACTCACATTTAACTTATTTAACAGAATCAAAATATCCGAAATAAAATTTTTTAAAAATCACACATAATAAAAAAAAACTAAACTACATTGACTTATAAATATTTAATATTTTCATTTAATTAATTTATTTATGTACATTTTTATAAAATAAAAACAATTTAATATCCAATTTAAATTAATTAATTTACATTTTAAATGTTCATTTAATTTAATAAATTAATAATTAATTTAATAAATTAATTTATTTACAATTTAAGTGTGAATTTAATTTTTAAATAAATTAATTTAAATGTTAATTTAATTTGTAACTAGTTTTTATCTTAATTTATTTTTCTTCATATTTAATTTAATTAATTGCAACACCTAAAATAAACCTAAATAAAAGTACAAAAATTAAAAAAATATTAAAAAAAAATAAAACATTAATTTTTAATTTTTTTACATATACATATTTATGTATTAATTTTAAATCAGATGTAATTTATTTAACAAAAACGCAAAAAAATAAACCTAAATATAAATTTAAAAAACTACACAAAATATTAAAAAATTAAATAATATTGATTTATAAATACTGTCATTGATTGATTTATCAATGATTTATAATATAAAGATAGATTATAATTTATTTATAAATATTTTCATTTAATAATTATTTATTTATATTTTGTGAAAGTTTATTTTTAAAGTTATTTTATTTACAATTTTAGTGTAAATTTAATTTGTAACTATAATAGTTTTTATTTTGATTTTATTTCATGTGTTGTATAATTTAATTAATTGAAACACTTAAAATAAACCTAAATACAATTAAAAGATATCAAAGATTTATAAATTATAAACAATATAAATTTAATTTAATTTATTCTTTAATTTATGGTATTTATAATTATTAATTTTAATTATTTATATTAAACCATAAAAATATAAAAAGAATAATATTAATGAATGTTAATTATATTTAACTATATTTTTTTTTTCATTTTCAAGTTACATATTTTATATGGAAAATTTAAAATGAACTAAAATATTTATAACAAAAATTAAATGAAAATTTTTACAGTTCATTTTTGATGGATTGCTTTAAGACTGTAAGATATTTTGAGCTTAAATCTTTGTGCATAGATCCGATCGGAATGTCGAATAAACGAAACTGAAAATGAAATTTTTGAAATTTTTAAAATTTTTGGTATTTCCGGGCAACCATTTTACTTCCGATATGCTACCAATACATAGAAAAGTTAAGCTGAATACGCGTCCAAACGGCAGCGCTGACTTTAATTGAATTCTCATTAGCTGCCAATGTGGTTTTGCCTTTGCCTGCTTCTATGCCAAATACTCGACAGAAAATACATGTAGACATATTTATATATACACACATACATAAATATGTTAGTACAAACATATGAATTTCCATTTACTGTAGCGTGCTTTGCACTCGTAAAGCACACTGACTTGTTTTGCTAGCCATGTCGTTCGCATTTCTTCTGCAACGTCAAGCAAATCGATATCGGCTGCTGGCCAAATTTTCCATAGACCGTGTTTGTTTTTGTTGTTTTGTGTGTGTGTGTTTTTCGAGCTGATTAATGCGCTCTGCGGGTAATGGAATTTTCCATTTATTTGCCAGCATGCCATACACTGCAAGCCTGTCAATATTGGCTAAAATGTGGCCCCATTCGTAGTCGCTTGTTGCTTGGCACTTTGCATGTGCACTGCCGACACATGTACCTGAATTTGCCGCAGTTCAATGACATTTAGCATTAAAACTCACTGCGACCACCAACCATCAAAAACCCACCAAGCGTCAACCACCAACGACACTTGAACATTTAAAGCGGAGAACAAATTTTCATGTGGCAAAAACTGCTCTTATTTTCCTGCTTCTATACTATTTTAGTGCAACTAAAATGGCGCCAAATTTAAATTTTATGTGGCCATTTTTATTTATTTTTTTTAGTATCTTTTAAAATGTTTTTGGTTTACTGGCATTTTATGTTTGGTTGCGGAAATTCGGTTTATGTGTTTTATTTTGGAAGCTTTGCTTTGCGCCTTTTTGGGTGGTGAATTCTTCGTGAATTTCTTACATACAAACTTGATACGTGTTTGTGTAAATTGCAGTGCAGTTCAGTGAATGGTTGATTCCACTCCACAATACGTAAGTATGTAGAGATTTGTGTTGGTTAAATTGTTTGGGGCTCACAATTCTGGTGGCTGCACTTTGATTTGGCACCAGTGCAGTTTAGCGAAAATTTAGACATTAAAAAAGAAAGAAAGAGAAGCAATGAAAAGATGTGTGGAATGGATTTAAAGCAGGGACTGTAAATAATTATTATCGCAATATTTTTAATCAAATATAATCAAGATGAAGGAAGCATTGCAGATTTATCATGTAAAGCAATAAAATTATTGTTTTTGAAAAATAAATAAATAAATTATAAATAAATAAATAAATGAATAAATAAATAAATAAATAATAAACAAATAAAAAAATAAGTAGTAAATAAATAAACAAATAAAAAATAAATAAATAAATAAATAAATAAAGAAATAAATAAATAAATTAAAAAAGAAAATAAATAAATAAATAACTAATTAAGTAAATAAATAAAAAATAAAATAAATAGTTAAATAAATAAATAAATAAATAAATAAATAAATAAATAAATAAATAAATAAATAAATAAATAAATAAATAAATAAATAAATAAAGAAATAAATAAATAAATAAATAAATAAATAAATAAATAAATAAATAAAAATAAATAAATAAATAAATTCTCATTCTGCAAGTGAAAAATAAAACTCATCGCATAATTTTTATTTTTCCCCCAAAACATAAAAATCAACAACTAATTTTTATTTTCTGATAAAAAAAAAAATTCATAAAAAAAAAATTCATATTATTCGGTGAGCGCAAAGTAAAAATCGAAAAATAAATTTAATTTTTAATTTTTATTATAATTTGGCTTATAAGTTTTACACTCTCTGATTTAAAGAAATTAAATGTTTTTATAAATTTTTATAGCATAAAGTTTGATCTGCAAGGTTTGGAAACTGCACTTTAATAATTTTGATTGTCATTTATGCAATGACAAAAAAAAGTGGTTTTGTGCGTTTGCATTGTGTGACTAATTTTTACCACAAAGAATGTGCCAACAATATAAATCAGGTATAACTATCCTAAATGTTTATCGATCCTATCAGTGGCGCACACAGTGGAGAGGTTGGGGTTCAAACGCCCCAAATACAAAAATTGCAGGTGCAAAATATGGTTTCAAATAGAATTGAGCTCAAAAAATGTACGCAAACCAAATGAAATCCAGTGTGCGCCACTGAGTCCTTTCTATGACAGAGGGCAACAGAGCAAAAAAACGTGTTGAACTTTCCTTTCAGCAGTAGAAGCGATTCTCCTAAAATTAGGGAGGAAAGTTTGCGCCGTTTCACTGTGATTCGTTCCATAGATAAAATTCAAAAAATTTATAGTGTCAGAATTTAACGATTTTGATGGCATTTGAAAGGTAAAACTCCAACTAAGAAAACTCAAAAAAATCTGTGCAAAAAATTAATTAGTGTGTGTGCAAAAGCGGCTCAAAGTTGAAACTATTTTTACGAAAAAATGTAATCACATATTTTCTGTTTTTTAGTCTATTGAGTAAAAAAATTGTAAAAATACATGGTTATCAAGAAGTTGCTAAAACTTTCAATATGGATTAAGAAATGATGTGGCCATTTTCGCTTTTAACGTTTTCTCAAAATTTGCAAAGCTGAAGCTTATGCAATACTTTTGATTCAAAATATTTTTCTAAATTAAAAATCTGAAAATTGGCAAAACTTAGAGGAAAATATCTAAAAAGTATGTGAAAGTATGTTCCTGGATTTTTTTTATTTTAAGCAGCATTATTTCTTTGTCGGATAATGTAATTACATCCTCCGATATCTTCCGATCATTTTCTGAGAGGAAAAATGAGGAATTCAATTTGAAAAGTGGTCTAAACACCTATTTTTCGACAAAATTTATTTTTTATCCCTAAAAGTATGCAATCAGCATGAAAAATTGAGAAAACTGCAAAAAAGCAAAACATACATCTATTACTATCGTTTTTATTGAAAAACCAGAGGGTCCGTAGACAATTTCTGTTACTCTTTGCAATTATCAATGTTGACGTTACCGATTAAATGTAATAACTGAAAAATCTACCCAACACACTCGTTGCTATAGCACACCAAAAATGCTTAACTGGTATACCAAATTTATGAAGAACAGACCACTCCTTCTAATTTTGTCCAGCGGTTCTATGGAGTCGAATCAATGTGCGTTTGGTTAAACTGATCACCAAACATAATGGAACCAACACATAGCCAACAAAGACATCATCGAGGACCCAACTTGCACTTTCTGCCTAGAAAAGCAGAAAGTATTTTCTTTGTCTTTTCTAAAACGACGTCAGATGTCATGAAAACGAACCAAATATTTCCCTTCTCTTGGTCTGTGTGTTCTCCTGAAGTCCGTAAAAGAGTCTAGGAAAACCCATTCCCATCTCCTCTATCAGCCTTTTTCCTGAGCCTTAAGTAAAATGGGCTATAAAGCCTGAGTGCTTGAGGTAATGACCTCCGTAAGGATATTTCCTCGGCTCCCCCTCACATCCATCCATCCATCCTAGCAAAGTTGCAAAGTTGGAAAAGCCCTTCTTCTTTCTACTAATTCATTTTCTTGCATGTTCAGATCCTCTCTCTGCTGTCATTCTGTTTCCTGGTTTCATATTAGAAAGAAAGGTAAAACTTTAGGAGTTAAACCAAGAGCTCAATGAGGGGTTGATCTATTGTGCTCAAAGTAGGTAAGTGAGTAGAAAAGACTGTCCTCAGTTTGTGAAAAAATGAAGATGATGATGATAGGACGTCCTTACACTTTCCTCCCTCTTACCTATCAACATTTAACTATAGCATCGAACACCTTTTTCATCGGAGTTTCATCATCCATAGGGCAGAACATCAGCGTATTCTGACCGCATATGGCCAGAATCAGTTCCTCATCTTCCCCTTCAGTGAAGTGCAGCATCACTTCCTCATCTCCATCATCGCTACAGCTTTACAACTTCGAACATTATCAAAATCATAGTTTCAATGAACCTTAAATGGAATTTCAAGTCTTGGCATAACTTAATCTATTTTCAATTACAATATTTCACAAAAAGCAACAAAAACAGTCGACTTAATTTGGCTCACTGCCAAGCGTTGTCTAATTAATTTAAAGCAAAAACATTTGCCAGCAACATTTGCAAATGCTAATGCACACAACTGCCAACTGCGCCTGTGGCCAACTTATGACGCCCCAAAAAATGCAAAATGCAACGCTGTACAGATATACGAAAAATTTACGTACACGCTTTTTTTTTGTGCCCCGGCCAACTGCACTGCCAGCTAGTCGCACTGTCTTTGGGCAAATTTATCATTGCGCCTCGCTTGACAGTGTTGCCACTGTTAACATTTTTCTTAGCATTGTTAGCAAACTTTTGCCATGGCTCGGCGTTGTCGCTGCACTTTTGGTGTGAGGAAGTAGTAGTGAGGAGACGAGGAAGGACGCCATTGCAGTACGACGAACCGTTTGTAGTTTTTAATAAAATTCAACTTTTGTTAGCGTTCGCTGACGTGCCAAACGAAACGAAACGAATGCGGCGTGACGGCATCGCATGCCGAATGACCGGCTGACTGACAGCGGCCCTGACAGAAAGTGAAACAGAAATTAATTAAAACTTAAGCATAGCTTTTGCAAGTTTTTCATTATTCATGAAAATGCATAAAATGCCGAATATTTATTTAAGTTCTTGCGTTCGCATTTTGCTTATGGGTTTTTTTTGTTTTTTACTCATTTTCAGTTTTTTTTTGTTTGGTATTTTTTATGTTGTTTTTTGTTAATTGCTATTTTTGCGCGTTTGCCACATTTGTTGGAAATGGAGTTTACTTTGGTTTTTGGCGCTTGAAAGTGGGCAATGCAATATAAGTTTCAATTTTGAATGTAAATATCGAGCAGTCAGAGGGGGTGAAGGTTTTTTTTTACAATTTCACTTCAACTTGCAGTCGCTTTATTGCTTAGCATTTTCAACTATTTTCAATGATTTTCAACTATTTTCAGTCATTTTAAAATCGATTTTGCAAAGCAAGTGTCGTCAAATGAATTCAAGCACTCAACGTTAGCGATTGCTAACTTCACTGACTTCACTGTGAATTTGAATAAAACGCCATTACGCTGACAATGGGAAAATCAGCAACAGCAATTCAAACACACATTTGCACACATCACAACGCCAGACAGCGCGCAGACAAAAGCATTCACGAGTAGTGCATAAATAATGCAAGCAACAGCAGACAACAATTTGTGTTTGTGAGCTGCCAACAGCGAGCAGCCGCCCACCGCTTGCTGTCAATGTCAATTTCAATTTCAATGGAATCACTAAACAGTCGACAGCTTAACCGCAGCGTTCAAAGTGCTCCATACCTGTTCGTACGCAGATCGTTTCTACGGGTTTGCACTCAGTTGTCTGCAATGCCCCATGGCCCACGTCCGTTGCTGCTGCTTCTAAAGGCCAAGCAGAGAAGACGGCATGTGTGCAGCAAGCTTTCGTTGCCAACAACATACAAATTGTTGTTGACTTCAGCAGTGTTGAATTTATTACAATTCGATTTGTCAAAACACTTCAATCACTTGGCGGCATCTTTGACAAGCGCATTGGTGCATTGTGCACTTAAATCTATATAGTATTTATTTAATTTGATCCAATAAACGTTATAAAATTTTTGCAGGATCTACACAAAAATATTGTTCAAACAATTCATTAGAATATATTCAAGAAACCTATTATATTCCAATAGATGTCTTTAGTTATTGATATTTTGCGTCAGGGGCGTAGCCAGAACTTGGTCATGGGGGGGGGGGGTTTAAAAAAAAAAAATGTGCCAATTTAGTATTACATGCTTTTTAAAGCATACTGCACTTTTCAAACAGGACATTTTGTGGCGGTGCCAGCCATATGTGACTTAGTGCATTGGTTTCATGAAATTTGGTTCACTGGAAGCGCAGTTATTGTGTTCGAAGTAAAAAATTCGAGACTAATTTGCAAAGAGCGAATATTAAGTTTTGCTTTAAATTGGGTAACACTTTAACCTTAACCCTCTACTGCCCCATACGGCCTTAAGGCACGGTCCACTTTCAACTTTCAATTAATTTATCTAAAACATGCCCTAAAAATTTCATTAAAAAAAATGAATATTTATGTGGACTTTTCTAGGTTTTTGTGGACCGTGCCTTAAGGCCGTATGGGCAGTAGAGGGTTAACATTTCAATTGATAAACTAAGATTATGGTGATTATCGTTTATGCCGTGGCAGAGTTCATGAGTGGTACACAAGATTTAGAAACAGTTGTCAGCACATAAATGATTACCAAATATCAACCAAAATTTACTTGAAATTGGATTTAACCTTCGCTTTCCTTAGACCCACCCGAGTGATCTTTGTAATATTCATGTCTAATATCTGCCATCTGTATTTATCCAATGTAGCTATGATTTCGACTCACTGAACCAATTCGAAAGTCGTTTTCAATAACATCAACAAATATTTTTATAGAAATTTTGTACATGTTTTTTGTTATTTTGTATACCAAATACATACCCGGGTGATCCCAGGCGCTTCCGCCGCCATTTTGACCAAAACAAAAAATTTTTTTGGCGTACCTCAGTATTTGTTCAATAAACCCTTTGGAAAGAAATCTTCTAATATTTTCCATAGTCTCAAAATAAATCGTTAAAGTTAGGCCCTTTTTCGAAAAACGGACTACCACGGACTTTTTGACTAATACCCCTAACAGACATAGGATTTTTGTACTACGAAGAATACTACAATCAAAGCTCTAAAAGCTCATACTAGCATGCTGACACAGATCTGGTTTTAGTGCTACGTAGTACATTTTGACAGCGGTGAAAACAAATTAAAAAAAACTGAAATATGTTTTCTGTTTAATCTCTATTCCTGCAGAGAGGTTATCAACGAAAGTTTGTTCAGTGTAGGGCTTTGACAAAGAGCTTTAAGCTTTGCAGTATGTTCAGTTGATTCCCTTTGTAGTAAATTGAAAAATCCCATTCCTGTTCGTGGAATTCTACTGGATTTTTGTACTATAATTGTAGTATAAAAACCCAGTTGCTTTCGAACAAAAGTTTAAAAAAACCGGTGACAGACATTGGTTTTTTGTACTAGTAGGATTTTTGTACTAGATGTCTGTCACAGGTATAAAAGTCTAATTTGAATCATCAATCACTCCTTGATTTCACCTGATGCGGCATCGTGCGACTTTCACCTTAAAAAACGCTTTTACCGATTTAACAGAGGCGTTTTGAAGACGTAGCAGCCATCCAAAAGGCTTGTACCGACATTCTGAAGGACATTCCAGCCGACGATATAAAATACTCATTAGACATGCTTTTAGATCATGCAAATAGTTGTATTGAGCCTGAAGGGAAAAAACCATATCGGTTTTACCCAAAAAATTTTTATTATTCTTTTTAATATTTAAAGGTAAAAAGACCTTTTTGCTAATGTGGGAACGTACACACCATGAGTAGTGACTGAAAATTTTAAATAATTATAGGCTATGTGGGGGCTCTGACACCCAAAATTCCCCCCCTTTGGCTACGCCTCTGTCTTGCGTGATATAAGTGCGATCTCCCAACGCTGAATGGCATTCGAATCTTACGATTTTATACTAAAGAAACTTCTCAGACTATTTTGTGATTACTTGACTCAGATTCAAGGACCGTATCGGTTATGGTTTTTATCAAAAAAGTCAGATTTTAACTGTTATCTTTTAAATTTATTTTTTCCCGTAAAAAAAAAATGTTTTTTCTGTGCCTTTTATCATTTAAGGCAAAAATATCTGTTACTTTTGACTTTTATTTTATCGGTTCAAAATTACAGTTATTTTGTGACTTATTTTTTCGTTCAAATATATCAGGCAATTTGAATTTTTGCAAAGGCCGTTTGACCGACTAAAAAACTATTGATACAATTTTTTCGTCTCAGCAAACCACACATTCTGAGCTATAAGACTTGTGCGACATTTGAAAAAGTCGAGCGGCAATTTTTTCGTGATGCCTTTTTGAATTGAAAATTGTAAAATAACAGTTATTTTCGATATGTTCATGCTGGTGCACTGATAGCTGATGCACAGATTACTAATCTATAAAATTTTCTTGCCAAAACTAAATGGTTGCCAAAAGATTCCGTCTGCATCTGCAGGGAACACAAAAGATTGGAAAGGGCACTGGATTCTAACACAAAGGGAATCGCAATGAACCCAACAGAGTCTTCGAGTGGAAGTGCATGTGTTGTACACCTCTTCCATTGGCGCACACAGGAGGGGGTTTGAGGGTTCAACCCCCCAAACAAAAAATTATTGGTACAAAATATGGTTTCGAATGGTATTCGGCTCAAAAGTTGTACGCAAAACCCCCCAAAATTAGATCCTATATGCGACACTGAGCTCTTCTATAACCTCTGCTTAATCTGTACTATTACCATAAAGAATTTTTGTATAAGGAACCCCATAAGCATTGAAAATATACTGTAAATTTGTTTGATTTTGTGCACTTGAATACAAAAATTGTCTTTACTTTGCTTACTTACTTTTTTGTTTACTTACTTTGCTTTTGTTCCTCCATTATTTAGTTTACAAAGCATCAATTTTTTATTACAACAAAATAAGTTATATTTCATTTCTTATTTTATTAATTATTTTTGTCAAGCAACTATTCATTTCTAATTATTTATTTCAATCCTCACAAACATAGAATACAATAAACTAAATTGAATCTTCCATCTTAACTTAAATTTGTTCAACGTCTTTTCTGCACTTTATTTCAATACAATTTTAGTGCAACACCAGAGCTGGCAGCTTAGTGGCATTAGTAAGGCAAAAGTTAAAATCATTTGCCAAACAACTTTGTAAGGGGCTGTCAGAGATATGGAAATGATTTGCATGTTAAGATTTTTCCGGCATTTATTGTCAAAGATTGAAGCGACTGACATACGTACGCCGAGTGAAGGGTTAAATTTTATAAGCATTATGAAATTAGACTTTGGAAAACTTAAAAACAAAACCAGCCTTGATTTGGACAGACAACTAAATGGCAGTTAAAAAGCAACACAACAGGCAAGTCAAGTCGTTGGCTTCTGCTGGCTGTGTCCAACGGCCGGTTGCGAAAAGTCAGCAAGGCGACGCGACTTAAAATTACTAGGGATTACAGAAATATAAATAAATATAAATTTCCATAGGCCACACACACACACACACACACAGCCAGCCAGACTGCTGCTCGACTACGGTGAATTGGGCGGCAAGTCGGGCTCGCTCATAGTGCGGCCGAGCCAACGCTTTCATTTGTATTCAATTTGGAGTTCAGACAAAACTACGCAGCGCACTGATGCTGTATGTGTCTGTGTGTATGTGTGTATGTTTCTGTGTTTGAGTTTGTGTGCGCGTTTGGTATTACGTTCTGTGCGGCGCGTTGGAAAGCCAACGTCAGCGCCAGTGCAAAAAAGTAGAATGCGACATTTCAAGTGGCATGTAAATCCTTTTAAATTAAATTGAGACAAAGGTTATTCCGACGCATAATAATTGAGTGTGTTCGCCGACTCTCTCTCTATCTATGCATGTTTGTGTGTGTGTGTGTGTGGGTGCGGGTGAGTTGTGGAGCTGTGAAAAGGATTAGAATTTAATTTAAAATGGCCTCGCGATACGCGGCTACAACAAGTGGAAAGTGGAAAGTGGCAAGCGGCCGCTGTGTTGTGGCGCAATTTTGCTAAAACCAAGTGCTAGCAACAACAACAACAACCACAACCAAAGCATAGTCACAGTTAAAGCGCCAACGTAAGCCATGGTTTGAGTGCCTTTTGGTGTGTTTCTGTGTGTGTGTGTGCGTATAGAATTTGCATTAAAGCGCTCCAACAGTGCCCGTGAGACTTGTCGACTCTTTCGCTTCGTTTTACGCTCTGTCTCACTCGCTCACTCACTCGCCATTACCTTTGAAAACTGTCGCAAAGTGATTTTTAGTGGTGGTGACTTTGAGGATTTCTGAATTTGATTAGAATATTTTGCGGTTGATGGCATTTGACTTGCATGAAAATACTGCAGCGAGTGGTTTATTTTTGCATAGCCTGCGACACGGTCCGAATTATGCAAGTCGCCAAGATAAATGTCGGCACAGCGAGCGCGCTGTTCGCTTGGCCAGCAGTGGCCGTAAGTATTTGCATTGAATGCCAGCAGCGGCGAAGGACATCGGCTGTGCGGGGCGGCAAGAGTCTGTGCATTCAAAGTGCAGTCAAGAAGTTGAACGAGTGCTGAAGGGGAAGTCTAATATTTGAAGATGCTCACATTAAGGCGAAAATTTGAGAAGCACTCCAATAGAATCACTTTCAACAGGATTTAGTGTCGAAGGATATTTGTGATTTTAAGATTAATTTTTACCCAAAATGAAGGTTGATTTGTGCAGATATCACTGAGTGAGAGTAATTGAAATAGTTAGCAGGGGAGAATCATGGAATTGCTTGCTGTCTTCTCAGTAATTGGTAGATAAGTTGACCAACTTGGCGTAACAAATCCACTCAAATTCAACACTAAAGTGTTGGTTCATGCTATAATAAATTTTTGTTAGCATTTAAGCATAAAATTTTGTAGTAAATACATACAAATATTAATGACTCATAAACGTTCACTGTTGAGGCTGTTGGTTGGCTCATAATGGTCAGTCAGTCTCGAGGGTAAACTTAATCTGCCATTAACGTTTGCTTCTATGTGCCATATTGGTTCTGTGTGTATGTATGTTTGTATATATGTATCAGCTCGTGTGCATTGAAGGTTCGAACGCCGCAGGCAACAGATATGAATTTAATTCAATTAAATGTTGTGCCTGTATATTAATTGAATTATTATTAGCAATTAATTTAGACTGTATTGTGACTGCGATTTAATTGAAACTGTTAGGATACAAAAATTTGAATACGAAGTGCGAGAATTTGGTAGTTGGGTATTATTTCTTAGGACATATATTAAAAAAAACGATTGGGAATATTTCAATATTTTTAAGGATTAAGTTTTAAAAGAATATTTTCGATACCTATTTGTCCTTCCACAACAAAAAATTATTATTATTATTATTTCTTGAAATTCTATTTTGTGATTTGATACCATTGCGTCCAATTTTTAAAATAATTTTTTGAAATATTCATGTTTTTGAGTTTCCTTTTGGAAAAATCCTGACATCAGAGAGAAAAACTAAAAACGTTTTACTGTTTGCAAGTATATCGATTTGTTTGTGTTTTTCCAATTTTGTTTTAATTTTTGTCACACGGTGTAATATTACCATTTTTACTTTTAAAAAACTGATATGAGTAAATTTGAAATATTTATATATAAAAAACACTTAGACATCAATCATAACAAAAACCCAGATGTTTTATGTGTTTGTACCAAACAAAAATGTGTATAAATTTGTCCTATTTGTCCTAATAATTACACTGTGCAAGTCGAAAAATCAGACATGGGGGGACATACTGAGCGACTTTTCTATAGGTATACTAAGTTGAGATCCACCAGCCGTTTGGCTGGATTGGCTCTAGTTTAAGAGAAATCCGACTTTGAAGTTTGCTCATTTTAGTCGAGTTCGTCGCTTAAGTCTCCGAACGTTTAAATGCTAATAGCTCCTAAATCGTTCCGAATATCGCTTTATATGAGTGTTAATTATAATTAAATGACACTCATACGCCACGTTGCGCTGCGCAATAAAATGCACATATCACAATCACACAGTTTGAATGTATTTTTTATGGATTGGTGTCTTAAGCAAATTTGTTGGTCGTTAAAATATCTACAAACTTGCCGAAGACAGTAAAGCGATATTCGGAACGATTTAGGACCTATTAGCATTTAAACGTTCGAAGACTTAAGCGACGAACTCGACTAAAATGAGCAAACTTCAAAGTCGGATTTCTCTTAAACTAGAGCCAATCCAGCCAAACGGCTGGTGGATCTCAACTCAGTATACCTATAGAAAAGTCGCTAAGTAGGTCCCCCCCATGTCTCAATTTTTTAGGGTAAATTTCACGCACAGTGTTATTATTTTTTTAATTCTAAAGAATTTCCTCTTTCATTCGGAACCCATGTCGACATATATTGCTCTCAATTTTTGAAATAATTGTTTTAATCATTTTTTTAAATATTTATGTCTTTGAAATTTCAAGGTCCTTTTAACTAGAAAAACTAGAAAACGCTAGGAAAATTAAAAACGCTGTTTTTCTATTGTTGCCTATGAAAAAGCTCTCAACTCGCCGTTCGGAATCGGCATAAAACTGTAGGTCAATTCCAACCTTGTAAAAATTCGCACGCACAACACGGATGGTTGCGGGTAGCTAGGCCTAATGGGCCAGTTACTCATGACACAGAACATAAACTTAACCATAAACATAAACTTAGAAAATTTGAGCGATTACTCAAAACTTTATTTCCGTAAACATAAACTTAAAAATCAGCTGATTTTCCTTTTTGACAAAAGGAAAATAAAACAAACAATATTGCCACTTCGATTTCTCCATCTCGTGAACAATCAAATTCAAACTTTTCGCGACATTTTTTTACTTGCAATTATTAAATGTTTGAGCATCCAACTACTAAAATTATTAATATATTTACGAAACTAATAAAAATTGCAATCCATTTTGTATATTTTACAAATTATTTTCATTTGTTTACTTTTTAATTCATTCCGAAGAGAGTGGCAACATTTTTTGCGTTTTCCGTAAACATAAACTTAGAAACCAAAACGAAACAGATTTCTAAGTTTACGGTTAAGTTCTAAGTTTATGTTCTATGTCTCGGCTAACTAGTTGTACAGCTTTCGGGTATGCCAGGTCGTGCTAGCTGACAAGTAAAACTAAGTTATGTCATGAGTAACTGGCCCATTAGTCTCGTAATCGGGCTGTCGTGCCAGTCAATTATTATTATTATTATTATTATTACTATTATTATTATTATTATTATTATTATTATTATTATTATTATTATTATTATTATTATTATTATTATTATTATTATTATTATTATTATTATTATTATTATTATTATTATTATTATTATTATTATTATTATTATTATTATTATTATTATTATTATTATTATTATTATTATTATTATTATTATTATTATTATTATTATTATTATTATTATTATTATTATTATTATTATTATTATTATTATTATTATTATTATTATTATTATTATTATTATTATTATTATTATTATTATTATTATTATTATTATTATTATTATTTCTATAGTTGGCGCCTAGTTTTGCAAGTATATCGATTTGTTCGTGTGTTTTAAATTTTTATTTAATTATTGTGACACAGTGTAATATTAATATTTTTTTACTTATTAAATTCTAATTTAAATAAATTTTGAAATATTTATATAAAACACTTAAACATAAGACATAACAAAAACATAAAATTTATTTGTGTTTGCACGAACCGAAAATTTGTATAATTTTGTCCTATTTGTCCTAAAAAATTTTTATTTTTTTTTAATTCTAAAGAATTTCCTTTTTCATTTGATACCCATATTGACATTCATTGCTTTCAACTTTTAAAATAATTTTTTTTAATATTCATTTTTGTGAAATTTTAAAGTCCATTTAAAAAATACTGACATCAGAGAGAAAATCTAAAACCGCTATTTTACTAAAATTGACGCCTAGTATCGCGACTATATCGTGTGTTTAAAAATTGTTTGATTTTTGTCATAGGTTGTAATATTAACATTCTTTACTTCTAAAAACTGACATAAACAAATTGTATATATTTATAGAAAACACTTAAACATGAAATAAAATAAAAACATTTCAATTTGAAATATTATTATTAGAAATTAAATATAACAAAAACATAAATTTTTGTATGTGTTTGAACAAACCAAAAATTTGAATAAGTTCACCCCATTTGTCCTTGCGCGCCAAAAAATTGTTATTATTTTTTTAATTCTAGGGAATTAATCCGATCCGATCCGATTTTTCAAATAATTTTTGAAATTTTCGTGTCCTTGAAATTTCAAAGTCAAAGTCCTTTCAAACAAATCCTGACATCAGAGAAAAAATTAAAAACTCTGTTCTACTATATTTGGCGCCTTGTTTTACAAGTATATCGATTTGTTCGTGTGTTTAAAATTTTTATTGGATTATTGTTACACAGTGTAATATTAATATTTCTTACTTATTTAATTCTGATTTAAATAAACTTTTAAATATTTATATAAAACACTTAGACATGAAATATAACAAAAACATAGATTTTATCTGTGTTTGAACAAACCAAAAATTTGAATAATTTTTTCCTATTTGCCCTTGCGTACCAAAAAATTATTATTTTTTAATTCTCGGGAATTTTCACTTCCATTGCACAACCATATTGATATTTGTTGCTCCAATTTTTCAAATAATTTTTTGAAATTTTCGTGTTCTTGAAATTTCAAAGTCCTTTCAAACAATTCTTGACATCAGAGAGAAACACTAAAAACTCTGTTCTACTATATTTGGCGCCTAGATTTACGAGTATATCGATTTGTTTGTGTGCTTAAAACTTTTTTTGTAATTTTTGTGACAGTGTAATATTAACATTTTTTACTTATTAAAAACTGGTATAAAAATGTTTATTTTAAAAATTTAAATTTATTTTAAATTTAATTTAATTTATTTATTTATCATTTATTTAAATTTCTAAATTTATTTTAAAGATTTAAATTTATTTATTTATTTATAGAAAACACTTAGACATGAAATATAACAAAAAACATAAATTTGTATGTGTTTCAACAAACCTAAAATTTTAAAAAATTTTAAAATTTTAAAATATTTATTTTGAAATTTAAATTTATTTTAAATTAAATTAAATTGAATTTAATTGAATTTATTTATTTATCATTTATTTAAATTTATAAATTCATTTTAAAAATTGAAATTTATTTATTAATTTATAAAAAATACTTAGACATGAAATATAACAAAACAACATAAATTTGTAGGTGTTTCAACAAACCTAAAATTTTAAAAAATTTTAAAATTTTAAAATATTTATTTAAAAAATTTAAATTTATTTTAAATTTAATTTAATTTATTTTAATTTATTTTATTTATTTATCATTTATTTAAATTTCTAAATTTATTTTGAAAATTTAAATTTATTTATTTATTTATAAAAAACACTTAGACATGAAATATAACAAAACAACATAAATTTGTAGGTGTTTCAACAAACCAAAAATTTTAATAATATCGAAGCATTATTTTGATTAATTTGAACTTCACGGCCATTCGATTCGATTCGCACTTCAGCAAAGCTAATCACACCGAACGAGTTCTTCAACGCTTTTACATAATGCATGCCAGTTACTTCTCAAACCCAAAACACACATACACACTCAAACATGCACACACAGTCAGTCACACATAAACCCATAAAAGCGGATGTTGGCACTTTGCTAGCATTTTATGCCATACGCAAAATGACTGCCGTACACAGCGTCACACACACACACACACACACACTCATACAGAGATAAGTTGCATCGTGTGTTGTGGGAGTGGCATCATTTTCTTTACGGCACAATAACAAAAGTAGCAGATAATGCTGCACGCAAATAATAGCATTTACAGCTTTCATTTTATGCAGCTACAAGCGAAGGCTACCACTGGCTGCTGCAACTTTCATTGCCATCGAGTGAGTGCGGCAAGTGAGTTTAGTGCATTTCAGGCATTTGCATGCAAAATGCTCGACACACCGTCTGCCAGTTGTCGCCTAGTCGAACGGCAACGCTGCTCGACGCTACTTGCCGTTGTCGCAACTGCTCTGCTTGGGGTCGTTTGCAAGGTGATTATGCAATGCGCTCCAACAACAACAACAACAACAACGATAGCAGTAACTTTAGTCAATGATGCATGCGCCACACGAAGCCAAGTTAGTGCGGCTTTATCCAGCTTGGCAATTGGCGCATTTAGCTGTTTGTTTATACTTTTGCTTATTTATGTTTATGTTTATGCTTAGTTGTTGTTTTTGTTTATGCCTTTTGTCTCTGGGTCGTTTATTGTTTGGCACTGCAAAGATTTGCATTATAAGAAATTTATTAGCGTGATTAACTGCCGAGCTGCAAGTGCCTCACCAGACAGCCGCTTGGAGTAGCTCGTTATTGCATTTTATGACGACTGACAGAGGCACACACATATGTGACAACTACACACACACACACACACATATATGTGTATATGTTTAACGCCTTGTCTGTATGTTTGTGTGTGTTTGCACTGCAAATGACATCACTGATTGTGCCGCAGTTGTTGTGTACTTTACAACGCGTTTATATGAGATAAAGCGGGAAACGCACACAGTCGTAAATATGGATTGAAAAGTTCAAGCAATAATTTTTGTAAAATATTAAAAATATTCCATTTTTAGCTCTTGTTATGTTAGTTATGAAAATATTTATTTTTCCTGACACAAATTATTTGCGTATGTTTAACATTTGTGTAAGCAAGGACTTTTTCGTGGGAGCAAAGTTTACCAATACACAACCAGTCAATTTAAATTTAAATATAAAAGTAAAAATACAAAAATTTCAAATGTTTTATATTTTGTTGTAAAGAAAATTCCACAGGCTACAATATGGTAACAAACTTATTGTACCTTAAAGATGAATTTTTACGAGAAAAAAATTCGTTTTAAAAAAATTTTTATAAAAAAAAAAATTTTTCGCTTAAAACTTCTTATTATTACATATAACGTATCTAATGTTGTACATCAATAGAAAGGTATGTAAAAGACCTTTCGTTTGATGCCCATATTGGAAATTGATTGAGTTTTTTTGGTAAAAACTTTGAACTTTGGCCTTTTGTAGGCGTTTTCCAGCCAAAATTTGTAGTTTGTTAGTTTCACGAAAATACGCTCTTATAGCCCAAGTTGTCGTTTTTTTTTTATGAGGGTACTGCATTTCGCACACCCACTACAAAAGTGACACAACTCCAAATTTTGAACTTTTCAGGAAACGCAAAAAATTGTTTTTAAGCTGAATAAACATTTTTTTAAAATAACGTATAGACCGTTTAGTAGAAAGTTCCTATAGATTATGCTTTACGATAAGTTATAAAGATTTCTTTTTTAATTGTACGCTAGAAAATCCAAAATTTCGAGTTGTGACTTTTTTGATGATATTTTAATTCATCCTAATATAATAATTACCGAATTATTTTAAGTTATGTCACTTTTGCTGAATTTAATAATTATAAATGACAGTTAAAAAAGTGATAGACAAATTTTTAAAATTCGAAATTAATTTCTTAATTTGAAAATATATACGAAAGCTATCACAACTTTACTTAAAATTAACTTCAACAAAAATGTATTTCGTCAAAAGTGTCACAATTTGAATTAGGACTCTTTTGCATTGAGCGACATGAAGAGAGACCTAACTGTATTTTGGCAACAGTTAACAACAACAAAATAAAATGAGCTTTTGCTTATTTGGTAGATAGATGCATTGTACACAGTATTAACCCATTAAAACCTAACCTCAGAAAGGCATGTGCGATTTCCATAAAATTTTACACAATCTTATTAATTGACCTAATCAAGAAAAAAAATCAAGCAAAAAATTCATACCATGTTTTTTTTTGTCATGTTTTTTGCAAACATTACACAAATAAACAAAATCAAACATTTGCGGAAAATAAAATGTGCCAATAAAATATCAGCTGCTTGGATTTTGACATTTTCACGCGTTGCGTTGTATGAAAATTGGTGTTTAGGCCCAACGTTGCATTCGCGCAACACAAAACTTAAAGCATATTTTTCGTTTAAAAAATAAAAAAAAAAATTTTCAAAACTTATTTTTAAATAGTTTAGCATTGCAAAATGCAGCCCACTAAGGGATTTTGATAGTTTTGAAGAATAAGTATTTTTGATTGAATTTCAAAAATTCCCCAAAAAAACCTTTGACTTTGGATCGAAAAAAACGTATGAATATTTAAATAATTTTGAAATTTGAGTATGGCAGAATCTAAAACGATCAATTCTAATCCAATTCTACCCATTTTCAAGTCTTATGTCTTTATGAATTACTTAATATAGCGAAATTCCCAAACGTTGCGCAAACGCAACGCTCAGGGCTTAATGGGTTAACAAAATTAAAAATGTTGAGTTGCATCACTTTTGAAGTGGGTGTGCGATTTGTGAAGCCACTATTTCTGTGCTTTTCGTGACGTATTTAAAATATTCATAAAATATTTCCATGATTCTGTATCTGTTCTAAGATCTTTTTATTTATCTATTATACACCCTGCGTTTTAAAACTATTTTAAAAAATGTTAAAAATACACAAAAAATAGTCTTTAACTTCAAGTCATATAAAATGTTAAATTTCTTCCTTTAGAAAAAACTAAGTTTTCTTTCGCTTTACTTCTTCAAATTTTAAGCTGCACAAAATTGTACATTCAAATTTTCTATAATTTATACGCCTTCCATCGGTAAGTCGAGTGCCATAACCGCAAATGTCAAATTCATGCAGATTACCGAAAGACCAAACGAAGATGTCAAAACGAAGATAAGCGCAAACCGGAATTGAAAAATCCAATTTGAATGTCTGTCTAAAAATGATTTACATGCTATGTGTGAGCAGTCGAACGCAACCATACACACACACACACACATACATACTCGTATATATATGAATAAATGTGAGAAAAAATAATGCAAATAGAATCGAGAAGGTGACAACACCTTCCGCCGAACCAGTGAACATTCTTTGCACGCTGACGGCTGTGTCGGCTGTGTCGGCTGTTGCAGCAAACCACAGGAAAGAAAACTGATTTGCTGCTATCGGCAGTACGAGTATGTATGATTGTTGTATGCATATGTATGTATATGATGCATGTGTTTATGTACAAGTGTTGGAATGTATGAATGCAAAGACTTTTTCTCGTATTTACGTCTGCATGTCTATGGAAAAATTCATATTTCTGCTCAAAACACAAACACACACACAGCCATGTACACACCTGTGAAGCAAATATCACTAAGAGCACCTTTATGTGTATACATATGTATGTATGTACATATGTATGTATTATGTATGGCCTTCAAGTGTGCAGCTAAATATGCGAGCGCCTAAAACAAAAACCCAATCTAATCAAAAAAAGTAAGAATTACAAAATAAATAAATAAATCTGATATTTGGCCTCATACAATGAAAAGTACATACATACATATATTTTTATACATTCATGCATTTGTATTTTTTTTATAGTTTCCCATCTACAACTTTGGCCCACTGAACAACGTCTCTACGTGCTTCACTGCTAACAAGGGACTTCCTGCTAAGAATTGTGCCTCAAAAGCCAGTTGGATACATATACACACACACATAGGTACATACATACTTTCCTAATTTATGTATATAAATAATATATAAATGCGATAAGCATTGAATATTCGTGTTGTTGCCAAGTTGCAGCGCATTCCGAAGCTACGTTGGCGCCCAGACTTGGCGGCTGGCATTATGTTTGTGTATGTGTGTGTGTGTGTGTGTGTGTGTGTGTGACCATATGCGAGTGTGTGTGTATGATTGTGGGTGTGGAAGTGTTATAAATTATTTCCAACCTATTGCAGAAATTGAAGGTTTTCTCCTTACGGCATGTTTCTGCTTTCGTGTGTTTGATTGCAAATGTGTTGTGGTGCGTACAACGAAATATAGCAACAATATGCACAACCATACACCTACTAACATACACACGTGCACATTTAGTTATGAGTGTGTGAGTATATGTGAGCAAATTGGTACTTAGAGTTCACTTAGTGTGGCCGCATGTTTCAGTCGCCTTTGCAGCGATCAACATATTTTTCCGCCCAGTGTTTTGTATGCATTTATTTGTGTCTGTGTGTGTGTGTGCGTTCGTGTGCGGGTCTGCTCCACTGAGGTTGAAAGGCGTTTTGTAGGCGTTTTGTTTTTTTTTTTGCAATGGGCGCTTTTTCGTATTCATTTTGTTGTCGGCAAATGTCATTAAAACGGTTTGAATGTACTTTGACTATGAATCAAAATGTTAACTAGGCGCAACGGCATCTTTGTTTAGTTTGTTTTATGTAATTTCCTGCGTTTGTGTGGTTGCCATAAGAAGAGTAAATAAATACGGTGCACTGGATGGTGGGAATATTTGCAATTTTGCTATTTTATAAACTGCCATATAGAGAGTGCAAAAAGAAGCCCACTGCACTATTGGGAAGAAATCAACTTCTGGATTAACTGCACTAATTATCTCCTCAGAAGATCTTTACAGTTCACTGGCATTAATTTCCCGGGTCAATCATGGGTCATAATTAATTTTGGGCTTTACTGGAGCGACGCTCACATCATAAGTTGACAATTTTGGGCGACCTTTGTTCGTTTCGCATAAAAAACTTCGGGTCTTAAATTTCCGAAACCACTTCGTGATGATTACAAGGGATGGTACATTTTTATTTTTTATTACATTTTACATTCAACAAACTAACTGAATCTCTATTATCTATATCTATATACATATATCTTCTATATATTGTTACGAAAATGACTTCTCTAAGTTCGTTTTGTATTGTGCTTGAAAATAAAACTTCTTCAGTTACTCAGCGCAAACGCAGTCAAAAACCAACAATCGCTTTATTTACAAATTTACACTTGTTACTACTTTACACTACTACTATTGCATGTTTCCCCTTTGCTTGCTCAACACAGACTCGACCCTTTGCGCTGCACACTGCTGCTTTTTATACTTGTTTTCTTATCGCGTCGATGTTTCTTGTACATTCTAGTTGTACTCTATATCTCGATTGTTCTAGCACAGCTCCTCACCTTCGCGAACCATCCTCGCCATATCGGAATTATACCAATTTTGCCGTACTCCAAAGTGCATGCCTAAAAGTATGCTTGGAAAAGCATTCATGCACAGCACAGAGTGCCTCATCGTTACAATATATAAAAATGAATCTTGGTTCTTTCGGCTGCTTAAAACTTGAAAACGACTGTACCAAATTGGATACTTCCTTCGGCGCGTTTGTTCGTAATTGCTACGCGAAGGTTTAGGAAAAAAGAAAAGTCGGGAAAACGGGGCGTGGCACCACCAGCATATATGTGTAGACAATAACTTTGGAACCATAAGTCACACATCAATTAAATTTGGTACAAACTTACTATTTAGTCATGTCCTTCGATAGAGGGAATGGGGCGGGTATTTCACAAGAGGGCGTGGCCCATACAACTCAAATCTTTTATATGGAATAGCTCCGGAGTTGTAAGCCGCACAGCATTGAAATTTGGTGTACCGTTGTTTTATAGATGTGTCATTCTACTGATGAGATCTGATCGGCGTTGGTCAAGGGGCGTGACACATTTTTTTATGATCCAACAGTTATGCAGTACACACACACACATCAGTGAAACTTGGTACGAACTTTCCACTTAGTAACACAATTCGACTAGAAGAAAGTTGTGAGCATTGCACAAGGGGGCGTGGTACCGCCTCCATTTTTATATACATAGATTGTTTGTCCTGACTGCCTGACTGACTGATTGATTGAATGATTCATCATCGTTCAGCCCAAACCGCTGAAGCTACAACCATGAAATTTGAACTGTAGGTACATCTTGAAAAATAAACCTCCGCTAAGACGGGATTTTTAGAAATTCGGGGTCTAAAGGGGCAAAACATGTGATAAGGTGTTGTATGAAGAAACGTGATTTAATAGACATACTCATTTCGAACTTCCTAAAAATACTCTAGATCAAAAATAATTCGACACGTATTTTATAATTTTTAGAAAATCAAAATTTAACTGGACCAACAATGGGTTAAAATTTGTTTACGGAAAGACTCCAAAAAACATGAACCAATAGGCCTATTGACTTCAAAAATTCTAAAAATACTTTAAATAAAAAAATTAGACACTCGTTGCTCATTATTTTCAAAATCGAAATCTAACTGGATCAACGACGGGTTAAAAGTATGTATGGAGAAACAAATTTTTTTGAGCCTTTCGACTTCAAATTTGGTGAAAGTTCTTCAAAGTAAAATAACTCGATACGTGTTTTTAATTTTTCCGAATATTACAATCGGGCGGGGTCAACGACGAAGTTTGTATGGCGAAACTGTAAAAACATGAATTAATGGGGCCACTGACTTCAAACTTTTTTGAAAAATAATTTGACGTGTTTTTCACTTTTTTGAAAATCAAAATCCAACGGGTCAACAATGGGTTAACAGTTTGTATGGAGAAACACGATTTTTTGGGCCTTTTAACTGCAAACTTAGCAAAAGCACTTTAATCGGGAAATAATTGAAATGTGCTTTTCATTTTTTTAAAAATCGAAATCTACCGTGGTAAACTAAGGGTTAAGAATTTGTTTGGAGTAAATGTGAAAACTCATGATTTAAAGGGCCTCTTGATTTCAAAATTTTTGCAAACACTTGACATCAGAGATAATAGAAATTTTTTAAAATCAAAATCTGACGGGTTAACAATGGGTTCAGAATTTCTTTTGGGGTGAAACAAGAGAGCTTGCGTGCGAAGCCGCGGGGCCCAGCTAGTTAACCCTTTCGACCCCAAAGTTGCCTGAGAGCAACCTCACCTATTTGTCATCTTATAGCAAAAGCTACCAAGGCACCAACAAATTAATATTTTTAGAAGTGAATTCAAAGCAAATTAAAAAAAAATTTTCTATTATCCCCAAAATAATTTCCAATAATTTGCAGCAATATCAGGGAAAGTTTGTGTTCTAATTGAAGTCTACGAATTGGGCGCATTTGATCAAAACCCTTTTTTTTAATAATGATTAAATAAAATAAAAAACTGATAATTTTGTATTTTTCCATAAATATTAAATAATTTTTCTGTAATAAAAAAATATTGATACAAAATTTATTTAACCCGTTTTAAGCTAAAATTGTTCAAAAGTAAAAACTAAACTAAGTAAAAGTAAAAACTTCTTTAGGACTCTAACAAATAGGCGTGGAGGCTTCAAATGTAGGTGCACACTTCTTAGGAAAGTGGTTCATGATTTAAATACCGAAAAGTAGACACAGGGTAAAATTCGGGGTCGAAAGGGTTAAGTATACATTTTCTAGTTTCCATGTTGAGTGCTTGCTGTAAAACTTCAAATGGGTTATTGTAGTGCAATGCCGATTAAGTTGATTTAAATTCACACAAACACACACACACACATACATCAAGCAGCTCAATCGAAAAACTCACGAAAAACTCACTCAAGTTGTCACAAAATCACAAAAACTACACAAATCACTAAAAATACCCCAAATTACCATCGAATTGCTTCATTAAATAATTACAGTTATCTGTCATCGATTGGCCGGAAATTAATTTAAGAACAACAACAACAATAATGCGAAAACAAGTTACAATGCGTATCTAATGGAATACAACAGCCTTCGGTTTTCAATCACTACTCACTACCGCTCACAACGTTGATATACAGAATAGTTCTCGGGGGGGGCGGCTGATTGCTAGCGGAACTTCGCTAATGACGCAACATTGTGAATAACTTGAAAGGCAATGAACAAAACAGGAATAGCCGACATACTCGTATCAACGCACCGATACGCATGTTTGGCTAAGCACAGACAAAGGCCAATAGAGTGAATCCTTCCGCTCTCGGCGCAGTCTTGCCGGCCGGTTGTGTGCTTATTCGGGCTGACTGTGCGTGAGAGTTGCTTGTGTGGCTGTCTGTCAGTGGGCCGACCAGCAAATGCATAATTAATTATGCATTCGAATGGAACCACAAATTTATGTCTTCCGGTCAATTTGCTAGCAAAAATACGCACAATCGCATACACACACACACACACAGAACCCAACTTGCCACACATTTCACCTCTCAGCGCAGCCTCAAACACTTAAACAACTTCAAATCTACACACACACGTGCATACATACATATTCATGATGTTTGTATGTGTGCTTGTATGTGTTTGGTCTGCAGTGAAGGGCAGCCAGCGGACATCTGTTGGCCTATACAAAGTGTGCACTTGGTGCAAAAGCAAACGCACGCAGCTTAATTAATTTCAAATTTAACAAAGTGAACGCTTACAGACAAACACAATAACCTGCAGCAAATCTACTTTAATGCGATAAGCATATGTTTTATTATTCGTAGTGGGTTGCAGCACAAGTTCCATAAACTAAATAGAAACGAATTCAAAATTTCAATTCAACACTTGATGAACGATTGGAATTAAATTGACAAGTGCCTTTGAAAAGTTGAGAGATCCTTATTTGAAGTGGTTGCATTAGGCACTCGTAGTAAGTAGTTGTGTGTAGTTAAGTTTGTGTGCTTATGCCAGTCAAGTGTAGTGACAAAATAATACAATTTTGATGAATATTGCCTATTGAAATCTGAAGCAAACGAGTCATATGCGGCTAAAATGATGTTCAATGAGATTTAAAGATTTTATGTATTTTTTATATGTTCATTACATTTCTGTAAATACTTAAGGCGTATTTTGAACTTTCAGAACTTTGAAATAGAAAAAATTTAGATGTACGAATCTACAGACTGAGATTCAAAACATTTATGTTTTGCATACCTGACATATTTTGGTCCTGAAAGTTAAAAATAGAAAATTTAGTTAAAAGGAGACAATTTTTCTCTTTCATTTGATACCCATATCTTCATCATTGTACAACCGCAAATATTTGAAAAAATATTTTAAATGTATATGTCCTTAAAATTTTAAAGTCCTTTAAGAAGGTTTTTGGGTCAGAAAATGAAAAACTGACTATGCCAGGATACTATAAATGACCTCTAGTTTTACGTCTATATCAACATTTGGATGGGTCTCGGAAAAATAAAAAAAATTTTTCGCACAGTGTAATAAATGAAAAGTTGGTGTTTTCACTCCGTGCATCATAACTTTGTCATTTTTCTTTCAATTCTATTGGCGTTAGGTTTAATATTTGCTCAAATAATATATCTTTCATCTTAGATTTTAAAACCAGAAGAGATAATTTATTTTATCTACAAAAAAAGTATTCGAAAATTTATGATTTTTGAAATTGGTTGAAAAATTCACTTTTTACAACTTTCATTGTCAGTAACTTCCCCAAATCTCATCTGATTTGGACAATCTATATATCGTTGGAAAGGTTAGTTAATTACCTTCTGAACGCCACTTGTGTTAGTTGGATGATTGGTTTACGAGATATGTGCTCATAACTGAAATAAGAGGGGGAAAAACGTGTTTTTCGAAGATTTTTCGAAAACGCTTCTTAAGAAAATTTTTTATTTTCAGTTTCGTTGTGCAGCAGCCGAAGATTAGTCTAAAAAATACTTTTGTTTTTAGGAGCACGCGATGAACCCATTTTTTGTCGAGTAGTGTAATTCAATCACTATAAAATAATTGAATAATGGTACAGGTAAGGTGTAAAAAAGCTGATTTATTATCTTTCCAGCAGATGACTTTAGTAATCTGTTTATTCTGTTGAAAAGAAAATATTTCGTACTAGCAAAACTTTTCAGACAATTTTGTGATACCTCGACTTAGTTTTGTTCGAGTGCGTATCAAAGATGGATACCAACAAAGAAAAAATTCGTCATATAATTTTGAGTTTTTCTTCGGTAAAGGTGAGCCAAGCGACTGTAAATGATGTATCGCTTCCCAAAGGGACACTGTTAAATTTGTTACTGAATAGGTTAAGTTTAAGCTCTTCTCCTCATTTGTGTGTTCTTTTTTTTCATATAGTCAGTAAGTTCTATAAGTTCATTGGGTTAATAAATAAAATAAATAATAAATAAAAAAATTAACGTGAAAAATTTTGATTATACTTAAACTATAACAGAAAATCGTGCGCACCACACTCTAAAAATCCAATTGTCGAAAATATCATTAAAATCCTTGAGTCGGACCAACATGTAAGCACTGCTTTGAATGTTCAAAAAACTGGTGTCCGAACGAAACATCTTTTTTGGGCCGAAACCGAATTTCGGTTTTTTTAATATTCGGCCGAAACCGAAACATTCTAGTTGAAATAACCATATCATGCATTTTTTTTCAACAAAAAAATTTTACATTAAGTAAATAAAAAACAAACAAACCAAACATAAATAAATAAATAAATACTTATTAATAAAACAATTTATTCATTTTTTAAAAACATAAACATGATAAAATCACCCTTTCGTACCTTACTCGCTAATAATCAAAATTAAATAATTTAATATTATACGTTAAAAAAAAAGTTTATCTACATTGGTGGCATCTAAATTACTCCTCCTTTCACTATATATCTGCTACACAATAAAATGTAAAAAATATTCTAGAAGGTTTCGGTTGCGGCCGTTCGGCCATTTTTGGGCCGAAACTGAAACCGGAACCGAATATTCGGTCGGACACTACAAAAACTCTCTAAAATCACTAAAATAAGGCTGAATACAAAAAAGAGTTCGATGTATGTCACATGAGGTAAAAAAACCTCTTGGACCGAATTTCCATATGCAAAGCGCTGCTGAAACGCAAAAAAATCAATTCATTTCTGAAGCAGATGGGGACTGGTGATGAAAACTGAATCACTTACAACTTCAAGTGAAAACGCTCCTAGATGAATTGCTTTGAGCTGGCGCAAGCGGTCGTCAAGCCAGGATTGATGGTCGGGATGGTTTTTTTGTGTTTTTGATGAGATTGACAGAAAGTCATCTATTATGAGGAACTGTGACGTCTACGATCAAACTCTTAATTTGAACGTGTACTCTAAACAATTGGAAAGGAAATAATAGGAAATAAAGGATATAATAGAAATAATAACAATAATAACAATAAAATAATAAAGGAAATAATAGAAGAGGATTTTTGTTCCATCAGGACAACGCCAACGCCACACACATCCATAGTGACTCGCCAGAAATATCGCAAACTTGGTTGAGAGGTTCTTATGCATCCACCTTATAGCTTCGACTTAACAAAGAGATTGCCACCTGTTGCTGTATATGGCGAACTATTTTGTGAGAAATTTACATACTTACAAGTAGCAACAAGCATTGAAGACAGCAGATCAATACAACATTGAATATGCGCTGATTGGCTGCTGAAAATGCACGAAAAAAAGTTCATGATTACAAAAATAGTCTGACTATGAAAACTAATTAAATTGTCGTCACCGAAAATTCGACAGAAACTCCTTCAACCAAAAATAGTCGCTGTTGGGTGCGGTTTTTTGCGTCAATCCTTTACGAACACGTCGGAGGAAAAGGAAGGAGGACTATATCGAACGACTGTTGACTGCTTGGTTTCTGGGTCTGCAGTTGTAATGGAGCACGCAAAGGTAGTTTCGAGGTTTCAAACCGCTTAACCCTTTCGCTACAAGTTTTTGCTGGCGAAAGTTAAAATTTTAAATTTTACGTCTTAGGCTTCTATGTGGTTTTATTAGCAACATTCCATGAGAAATTTTTTAATTTTTATACTCGGACCCTGCCTTTTAGAGTGTTTTTCTATGAGAGAAACCACATCGTTGTGGCTGTAATAATTACTTAAACATTAAACTTTTTACGCATGACGAAAATTTGAATATTTCTTTATTTACTTCAGCCAAAATTTTTTTGAAAAAAGTATCTAAATTGAAAAAATGTCAAATTAAAAAGTTATCTAAAGTTTTCTGCTTCTTCTTCCTTTACTGTGTCAAGATATACCATTAAAAAAACATGTATACTTCTCTTCTTTAAACTTAAATATTCAGTTTATTAATTTCGTATTTTTCCTAAAACTTCAAACTATTCTAAAAACCAACAAAAAAATTTATTCTTGCAACCATAGAGGATGCAGACGTCCACAAAGTAGCATGTTGCCATATGGCAACAAAATAGCTGATTACAAAAATTGTTGGTGACAAATATGACTTCAAATGGTATTGGGCTCAAAACTGGTGTACCGAAACCCTTTCAAAAATTAAATCCTGTGTGAGCCACTGGGTTTTGGGGGTTCAAACACCCCAAATAAAAATAAAATGTTTGATGCAAAATATGGTTTTAAATGGAATCGAGCTCTAGAGTTGTAAACAAAACTCCATCAAAATGAATTCCTTTGTGCGCCACTGGCGTCACTGATGTTGAAAATTATTATTTTTAGCGAAATGGCAGCAACTGGCATACGACTTTATTGTGTGAAAAATGTTTTGAATTTTTTCAAGTGGAGATTTAGGTCAGAGACCTAAAATAATAATTATTATGTTTTTGCCCTAATTTGAGAAATTTCTAAAAATATTGCTTTATAATAATTATTCCTAATAAGAAATCTTTTACCTGACCTGTAACCTGTAATAAATATTTTTGAGTTGCATAATAACTGTTAATAAGAAACAAGTATATTTTTCGTTGTCGATAACACAGTGCAACAAATTCAAAAAAAAATTCGAGGGACAAGGTTGAACATATCTCATTCGATAAAGGACGTCAGTAGGTAAAAAAGTACCAAGGGATTTTTTTCGGGATGTTCGAGTTTTTTTTAAATGCAGTTTAAAGATGGCGGCTTAGTGCCCCTTACTGAAACTTTTAAAACATCATATCTCTTGACTCAAATGTGAGAAAGAAATAATTTTTACATCAAATGAAAGCTAATGATATGAAGCCGAAGAAACCATATTCTTTTTTGAAAAATTTAATGAAAAAGGACATAAAGGACATCAACTAAATTTTTATCCTTGAATATCATGGAAACCGTGAGAGCTAAATTTATATAAGTGACTTCTGGTAAAAAAGCATTCAAAGATCTATACTGAATATTAATTTAATTTCAATCACTTTTAAAGTTAAAACTCTACAACGATTAAAAAAATGTGCTTTGCTACATTCGAAGTTTTTAGTGAGAAGCTACGAGATATTCTGTACATTATGACATTTATGACTTTTTTATTTATGTACGTTACCGATAATTCTTATTTTGAACAAAACATTTGTTTTAACGTTGAATTACCACAATGGGTATGAGTTTATTTTTTATTATTTCAAATTGACAAACGCAAATTAATTGCAGAAAACCAATTTCCATAAACGCCTTAACAATTAAAAATCAATTCATACTCAAAATGTGGTAAGGCAACGTAAACAAAATTTCTTTCATAAAAGTTATGAAGCAACGTAAACAAAAACATCCCCAAACAATAATTATCGAGAACGAAAAAAAATGTTTTTCTTATAACAAAATTAATTTTCACAAATAATAAGAAAACAAATTAATGTTGCATTTTAATAGTTACATTGCAATTATTTTCTTAAAAAACTTATGATAATTAAGTCCCTAATTTAGGTAGCTGCACTTAATGTGAGATTTGACATCACTACACTTTTTTGTTTGAGATAAGGTTGTCGCCAATATTCCAACAACAACTCAAGCACGTAACGAGAATTTTAGATCAGTTATTGGTAAAATATGGTCGCTACAACTTGAAAACGTCATAGAAAATTTAAGCAAAAGAATGAACTTTTGTTAAATGAACCGAAACATTACACCGTGCGAGAAAAATTAAAAAAATGTTTCACACTGGAAAAAATCCATAAAATAAAATTATCCATAAAAAAAATTAATTTTTTATCTATTTGTAAAAAAAATATATGAAAAAGGTTCTTTGAAAATTTTAATCCTTTATATCCTTCAAAATTGACATCGCATTTTCTTGAAAAGTAAGTATGTTAAAACACAAAATCTCCTTGATCACGTGCAAAATTTTATTATTCTCGCTTAATTGATTTTGTTTCTTTTTATTTTTAAAATACTGAGACTCAAATAAATTAGAATTTTTGTACTTCATTAGAATTGCAGCTTCCGCCTTTTTTTTAATAACTTTCGAACTAATAAAGTTAGAGTAATGAAATTTTGACAAGTGATCAAGGAGATTTTCGGTTTTAATATACTTTCTTTTCAAGAAAATTCGATGTAAATCTTCAAGGATATAAAGGATTACAATTTTCAAAGGACCTTTTTCATATCCTTTTTTTACAAATATAGGGTGTTTTTTTTAGAGGTTTGTTTTTCGAATAGAGATAAAACTGGCATTTTGTGGTCAAATCTGGCAACTCTAATGTCATTTATGTTCGGTTTGGTTTGCCATTTCATCATGAACAGGTTGACAAAAGAACAACGCTTGCAAATCGTGCAAATTTATTTCGAAAATAATGGTTCAGTTCGCGAAGTTTACCGCAAGCTCCGTCCATTTTATGGTCGACATAATCGTCCATCAGAGCAATTAATTCGGTTAACCATGGGTCGTTTTCGCACTACGTTTACTCTATGTGATAATACGCATCCGCAGAGACGTCGAACAGTGCGTACCGAAGAAACAATTGCCGCTGTAGAGCAAAATGTTGAAGAGGACCCGAATGAATCGATTCGCCACCGTGCACAGCAATTGGAGCTTTGTCCATCAACTTTATGGAAGATTTTGCGCAACATGAATGTGGATGAGTTGTGGTTCCAACAAGACGGCGCTACATGCCACACAGCGCACGTCACAATCGATTTATTGAAGGAAACATTCGATGAGCGCATAATTTCGCGGAATGGACCTGTCAATTGGCCACCAAGATAGTGTGATTTGACACCATTGGATTATTTTCTTTGGGGATATGTGAAGTCGCTCGTCTACGCCAACAAACCAGAAACGTTAGGGGACTTGGAAGCCAACATTCGTGGCGTTATTGCCGACATACGGCCCCAAATGCTCGAAAAAGTGGTTGAAAATTGGACCTGTAGAATTGGCTTTATTCGAGCCAGCCGCGGCGGCCACATGCCCGAAATCATATTTAAACATTAATGGCATAAAATTATCCTTCCAATAAAGCCAAATTGATGGACATTAAAACGATTTTCTTGTGTTTTATTTCAATTCGAAGTTCTATACCTCTAAAAAAAACACCCTATAGATACAAAATTAATTTTATTTAAATTTTTGAGCCTTTCCTCTTTCATTTGATATACATATCGCCATATTCTAACGAGGTTAAGTATTTTTTATATTTTTTTCATTTTTTATCCTCTTCAAAATTTTAAAGTCCTTTTAAAAGGACAAAGGATGTAGAAATGAAAAACTGAGTACGCAGTATTTCTATACTTGGTCTCTAGTTTCACGCACATATGGGTTTTTCCCGGTGTGAAAAATGCTGTCGTACGGTGTTACAAACCAAGTTTTTTCTTTGTATTAGAATCAAAATAGAATATAGTTTCACGGTTTTATTTGATGACAGACTATCATATATTGTTAGTACAAATAAGTGTAGAATATAAGAAGACACTTGAGACACTTGATTTTGTATCCAAAAAGACTCTCTTAAAAATCGCTCGTTCAGGCGCTTATGGATTAAACGCGAACTTTTTCACACCAGTGTTTATTTACTTAGTTATTTTGCCATCGATATGGTTGTGGAGCAAGTTGTGGCACAGCTTTTGTATGCATTCAGTTCTCAAAGAGAAAAACTCCCCACACACAAATCATAATAGCATAAGAGCAAAATAACAAAAACAACGGTTACGATGTGCGTTGTGATATTTGCATATTTGCAAATTTTGTGGCGTATAAATAAATACGGGCGACAAAAACTCTTGTCGAACTTGTCAGTGATATTCAAATGAGTCTTGCGCCAGGTGTCAACGTCAATAGTGCCTTTGCCACACACACATGCTGAACAGACTGAATTAAACCGTTTTGTTGTTGTAAAAAAGAAGGATTCTAAAAGAAAAATATAAAATTCTTACTTGTGACGCTGCAGTAGTTTTGGAGCATTTTTTTCTACATGTGTTCATGTGTCCAAATGTGCTCGTAATGTATGTATGATACATTTATCGAAGCGTGTATGCTGTGCCAACGCTGCACAGGGAATTAATAAACATTTGATTAGAACAGCTCGACATAAGCGGCTCTTTTTTTGGTAACAAACCCACTCACGACCAATGCATTGGTGCAGCTGACCGCGCTGTGTCGCATGCTGCAGTGTTTTTATTAGTCCGCATATGCGTCCCAAAGAGTGCCCGCATAACTAAGTAGAATGTTGTTGTTTTTTTTTATTGAAAATTGCAAGCAAAAACTCGCGTTGAATGCCAAATGAATACGCACCTGTCAGTGGGCACACAACCAATGCAATGCAGCTGTAGCATTGCATATTTTCCATTCGTATTTGAATTGGGAATTTTGAAAATTTGATATGCAGATAGACATCCCATATGGCGGGTGTTTGTGTAGCCAATGTCCACACACACACACACACAGCTGCACATGCAAACCAAGTGACCAGTGTGCATTTCTTTGCAAAGCGTACAATGTGCACCGTGCACCAACTGACCAGCCGGTTGGTTAGCGGCGCTACGTACGACGTATGCAATGTCAACAATTCACTGAAAATTGCGCGCCCTCACTTCTTATTTGACATTGTTGCATTTTGTCATTTTTCCCTCTGCAATTTTATAGTTGGTTCAGCATAGAAATTTACATAGAAATTCATATTCCAATGCAGTGCAGCGCCAGTTTTGCTGCATTTCTCCCCTCTTGTTGGTGTGTGTGTTTGTGTGTGAGTGAATGTGTTAGTGTAACAATAAACATGCCGCCGCATACGTCAATACACAACATAAAACACCAATTTCTGTTTACAAATTAAGTGTGGGCCAAATATGAGTTAGTCATGCGCTGGCGCACCTCGTGCGGCACAACGGGGCGTATGACAATTTTTCTTTTATTAGCGCTGTGCGCGTTGCATTCATTGCGTGCAGTGTGAAAATGTTAGAATTTCCGCTTTGGCGTGGCATGACAGTGGAATTGATGGATTGTCACAGAAATATTTTAGGCAGTTGGCATGCTTTCGTACATTCGAATTACAATTGAAAGTATGCTGTGTGCAATAATATAACGTGTGTAATATTTGTGCATTTATTTGTAAATTTTTGTTTTTGCAGTTTTTTTATTAATTAACAGCATACAAATTGGCAATGGTTAGTTTAAATTTGTGTTTGATGAAATGTAACCCACGTGTTGTATAATTATTTTCTTTCATACCGTTTGGATGTTTGGTTGGCAGTTTGGGCAACAAGCTTTTTAGTTGATAACAACGTGCGACGAAATTAAAAAAAAAAATTTTCACACCGGAAAAAATCCATATGGGCGTGAAACTAGAGACCAAACATAGTAATACTACGTACTCAGTTTTTTATTTCTACACCCTTTGTCCTTTTAAAAGGACTTTAAAATTTTGAAGGGGATAAAAAATGAAAAAAAAATATAAAAAATACTTTACCTCGTTAGAATATGGCGATATGTATATCAAATGAAAGAGGAAAGGCTCAAGAATTTAAATAATATTGATTTTTTATCTATTTGTAAAAAAAGGATATGAAAAAGGTCCTTTGCAAATTTTAATCCTTTATATCCTTGAAAATTTATATAGAATTTTCTTAACAAGTAAGTATGTTAAAACCCAAAATCTCCGTGATCACGTGTCAAAATTTTATTATTCTCGCTTCATTGATTTGGTATCTTTTTAATATTTAAATTACTGATACTCAAATAAATTAGAATTTTTGTACTTCATTAGAATTGCAGCTTCCGCCTTTTTTTTAAATAACTGCGAACCAATAAAGTTAGAGTGTAAAAAATGCTGTCGCACGGTGTAATATTTATGGATGGAAAAAAATTAATAAAAAAATTAAAGATATAAAGCTGAATGTGATACAATATCGATGAAAAAATTATTGCATTAAGTAAGTTTTAATTATTTAATTAAATAAAACACATAAAGGCTCAAGGACATTGGTATTTATTCTTTTTTTTGGTTTATTTGGTGTGCATTTAAATTGATATTTCAATTGCTGGTTTAAGCTACAGGCAATGAATTTATTGTAAAAGAGCAGAAATGAAGAATTTCTTTTTAAACTAATTCACTGAAAGGTTTCAATTTGAAGGGATTTGTACAAATTTTTGGAGTCCTATACCAGCTGAAACAATATTTGCAATCCAAATGGGGTTCGAATTCCTAAACGTGCCTTGTATTTCAGTTCTTTCAATTACAGTGGACGTCGAATATAACGAATCTTATGTTGTACCCTCAATTTAATAAATCGAAAAATTCGTTAAATCAATCAAAATTTTTGTTATTGTTTGCTTGTACAAAACAAAACAAAAAACTTTGCATATTTTGAGGGCATTTATTTTTTAAGTAAATCATTGAAAAATGGCTGAAAAGTGTTGAGATTGACATGAGCAAATTTTTGGTATTATTTCGAAGCGAATTTGTATTCTGCCAAATAATTTGGCTGTGTTGTATTGCTTGATATGTCGGCTTTCATTATACACCTAACTCGTTAATTGATTTACAAAAAATGTGTATGTTTCTGACCATCAAAGAAAACGCCTTAAAATTCCATATTTTCCGAATTTGAGGTTCAATTACCGCGGATCTTCAAAACTTATAAAAATAAATTGCATCGGAAAAGAAGTCGTGCGGTGTTGTTAATGCAATACGAAAAATTTTGTCAACCGGTTTATTGGTTCAGAAATTACAATAAAAAATATGGAAAAAGTAAAGGAAAATCGAAAAAGGTGACACGGTACCTATATCTCACTAACTAGAGCTGCTACAAAAAATCTGAGCGTAGATTCGCAATCAGCGCACCCAATTTAGTAAAAAACAGTAGAAAAACTCCATGCAACAGAAAAAAAGTGTGATTTTGTTGTGCTGTATTATTGAAATTTAATTTAAAAAAAAAAATTTTTTTTTTTTTTAATTTTTAAAAGCAAAAAGCCGACCGAACGCAACACAAATCCTGTGAAAATGATCAGCAATGCATACAAACAGAATTTGAAAATGTTGGTAACTTGACGTAAATTTGAAAGTTTTAACGTAACAAAAACAATTGAGGTACCGTTCACTTGACGAAACCAAACATTAATTGTTATTGTAAAGAATGCGAATGCTCAAATAAAAACAATTCTAAGGGTGAACAACAACATAAATATTCATTATATCGAATAGCAAATTTCACTTTTGTTCGTAATATAGAATCATCAATGGAAAAAATTTGGCCGTACGTTAAATCGAAAATTCGTTAAATGGAAAGTTCGTTATACTGGACGTCCACTGTACTTACTTCAAAACCATTTCAACATAAACTTTCGCCAAGTTAAAATCCTTTTGGCACTGCATGGGTATTAAATTTCAAACCAACTGTTGAGAATATTTGTGTTGGATTTTCTGCGAAAATCTATTTAAAGCTGTGCTCAGTGCTCATTAACCCGCATTGCGCCGAGTACAACAACATCCATCAAAAGGCAACAACGACAGCGTTGGCAGCTGTTAACAGCGAAGGTGGCAATGGCGGCAAAGGATAAACACGCCAACACTGCATAAATTATCAACGCGACTACAATGGGATTTCAAAGAACACTTAAACAAACACAGCAAAAAGCAAACGAACAAACAAACCAACCGACAAACGGACGACGAGTGGGTGAACGAACGTCAGCGGCACGTCAGCCGAAATAAAACCACAAAAATCAACACAAATTGTACACCTCAGCGTTTTGCAAAGAAAACGACGCGTCACCGTCAAACCGACACAACGCAACTACTATCAGCAGTACCAACAACAACAACGCCAACACCATCAACAGCTGAAAAACAACATGAACAATAAAATCAACAAAAACAACAACAAATATACTTAGCAACGGCAAGGACTACGTCAACAAAACACCTCCTTGGCAGCGCGCACAGACACTTGAAAGTTCAAAAAGGTTCTTAACCCGCTGCTGACGGCGAGCAAAAAGCGAAAATAAATTAAAGCTACGCACATGCACAAACATATGCATTAAGGTATAAATGAAGAGGAAGACCGAGCAGACAGACAGACAGAGATAACAACAGGCGACCGAGTAAGAAAAACAGAGAGAGAGTGCAAGAGAGATGGGAACATGGGGTGCGAGATGTGTGCATATGGCTGAGGAATGAAATCAGCTAAAGCAGCTGCAACGACAGCCGCAACACTGGGCGACACCCGTCGAAGACGCAGCAACAGCGGCGTGTGTCCTGCATAAAAAGGATAACAACGTCAGCGGCGCAATAAAGAGCGCACACTGTGCGAAAAGCAGCGCATAATGACAAACGCTGACACGCCATGCCAACAAGTGCGGCAAGAAAGCCAAAAGCAAAAACAACAACAACAACACAAACACACACTTGTAGTCACACAGAAGCGAGCAGTGGAACGTCAGCGGTGAAATGGTGTCACTGCTCGAGGATATGCGATCAAGTTTTGCTGCTTACACCGTGCGACAGCATTTTTCACACCGGGAAAAATCCATATGTGCGTGAAACTAGAGACCAAATATAGTAATATTGCGTACTCAGTTTTTCATTTCTACATGCTTTGTCCTTTTAAAAGGACTTGAAAATTTTAAAGGGGATAAAAAATAAAAAAAATAAAAAAAATACTTAACCTCTTTAGAATATGGCGATATATATATCAAATGAAAGAAGAAAGGCTCAAGAATTTAAATAAAATTGATTTGTTATCTATTTGTACAAAAAGGATATGAAAAAGGTCCTTTAAAAATTTTAATCCTTTATATCCTTGAAAATTTATATAGAATTTTCTTGAAAAGTAAGTATGTTAAAACTCAAAATCTCCTTGATTACGTGTCAAAATTTCATTACTCTAACTTTATTGGTTCGAAAGTTATTAAAAAAAAGGCGGAAGCTGCAAGTCTAATGAAGTACAAAAATTCTAATTTATTTGAGTATCAGTATTTTAAATAATAAAAAGATACAAAAATCAATGAAAAGAGAATAATGAAATTTTGACACGTGATCAAGGAGATTTCGGTTTTTAATATACTTACTTTTCAAGAAAATTCTATATAAATTTTCAAGGATACAAAGGATTACAATTTTCAAAGGACCTTTTTCATATCCTTTTTTTACAAATAGATAAAAAATCAATTTTATTTAAATTCCTGAACCTCTTCTCTTTCATTTGATATACATATCGCCATATTCTAACGAGGATAAGTATTTTTTATATTATTTTTTATGTTTTATTCCCTTCAAAATTTTGAAGTCCTTTTAAAAGGACAAAGTATGCAGAAATGAAAAACTGAGTACGCAGTATTACTATATTTGGTCTCTAGTTTCACGCACATATGGATTTGCCCCGGTGTGAAAATTTTTTTTAATTTTTGTCGCACGGTGTTATATACAACTTGGTTTTTTCTTTTTAGCCTTTTTATGCTTTTTGCAGTGTGCTGACTTTTTTTCGTGGTTCTTGTTGTTGTTTGTTTTTTATTTTTTTTATATTTTTGCGCGTCATCATCCTTTCAATGTTGCTGCACTGTGCCGCGTTGAAAGTGAGAATAGTGCAAAGTTGCCGCCGCCGCTCGAGCCGGCAGCAAATTTCCATTCATTCAGCCAACCCGGTGTCCCCCGGTTCGTCGCTTTCGTATATAAATATATACAAAATTTTGCGCTCACTACGATTTCTGAGTGCGGCTGCTGATTAAAATCGTTGTGTTTATTTTTATTTGCACGAGTTGTTTGCTGAAAAAACCTCGTTTATATAAAAGGGGTTCAAATTTAAAAACATCAGCAGTGCGTCTGCACTGTGAATGAAAACAATTTAGCTTTAAGCGCTCATTTTGATTTGAAGAAGCGACTTTACGTTGCATGCGTTGTTGGATCTTATTATGAATTTTTGGTTGGTAATGTGGCAACACTTCGAACCCTGTGTGACCTGATGGGATTCGTAAATGTGCTCAGGAAACTTGCATAAAAATAAACTAAACGTAATCGCTGAGTCATTTTTATTGCTGTAACTTTTTTTGGCATGAGATAAAATCTCATTGCCAGTCCGTAGTAATTTTAATTTCTTTCATTTTTTAATGATTGATTCATTCATGATTGATTTGATTTGATTGAATGATTTGATTCATTGATTGATCAGTGAGAAGTTAACTATTTTGATTATTTTTAACTATTCAACCATCAAATTTACTTATTAATTGATAAGTTGATAGACAAATTCGAAGGGCAGTCGAGAGATAATTTAAAATGGGGCAGTTCCTCATGTTAAGTAGCCCATTTTTCTTCAGGTTTAGGAAGAGGGATAGGCTAGTATTCCTGCTATGTTGCCTACAGTGTTTAAGGCTCAGAAGATGTGACTGTCTGTCAGAATGAGGAACAGAAAAACAAGTTGTATTGATATTGATATGAACAACAAAGTAAAGAAAGAGTTAGAGTTACTTCGGTTAACTTGTCTTGTAGTCTGTAGTGGATCTCTTGAGGTTCTCAGAGACGTACATAAGGTATACGGTTGTAAGGGTTCAAACTCTCAAAATATCTGTTTCATAGACAAATTTTGGGTCACAAGTTATTTACGGAAACCCCATCCTCTCCCAAATGAAATCTTTGTATGTTACTGTACGTTCGTGTAACATAGTTAGGCAAAAACTTCTGTCTTTTTAATTAATAAAGGTTGTTCACTAGAGAAAATTTAATGCTCGAATTAATTCTCCTTTTAAAACCTTTGTTCTATTTAAATTTTTTAATTTTTTTGGGCCTTGAACCTGCTTCACCACTCTTTGTTACAGGCACCAAAGCTGCAAAAAGTAAATTAGTTCGCTCAATATCGAACGCTTTATAATCGAACATGGCATAACATCGATGGTATTGGTTCCCTTTCCCATTTGTAATGGCCACTTTCTAGAAGCTGGGCACATGAGACGGATCGACCTATCGTACGGTGCACATTTTCCACTTGAATGGAAGAATAATAAGTCAATTGACCATATTTTAGTAGCCTACGTAATTGTTTTTAGGAGCTATATAGATCTCCTGTTATTAATCCACAGATCTATTATTAGTCCATATATCTTAAAATATGAATCTACAGATCTCCTTTTGTTAGTCCCCAGATGTCCTTTATTAGGCCACAGATCTTATTTTATTAGTTTACAGATCTCCTTTTATTAGTATACAAAATCCATGAACATCCTTTGATTAGTTCAACGATTTACTTTTGTTAGTTCACAGACTTTATTTTATAGGTTTACATATCTCCTTCCATTAGTTCACAGATCTCCTTTTGTTAGTCCACAGATTCTTCTTTTATTAATCCACAGATCTTCTTTTATAAATCTACAGATCTCCATTTATTAGTCTACAGAATTCATAAGTCTCCTTTCATTAGTTGAAAGATTTCCTTTTGCTGGTTCACAGATCTTCTTTTATAAATCTACAGATCTCCTTTCATTAGTCCCCAGATTCTCTTATAGAGTTTGTAGAGCTTTTATCTCTACGTTTCTTAGTCCACAGATCTTCTTTTCGAAGCTACAGATCTCCTTTTCTTAGTCCACAGATCTTCTTTTAAAATCTACAGATATTTTATTACTCCACAGATCTTTATTCATAAATCTACAGATCTGCTTTCAATAGAATTATCTACAGATCTCCTTTCAATAGAAGAATCTTCAGATCTCCTTTCTACAGATCTCCTTTCATTAGTTCAAAGATTTCCTTTCGTTAGTTCACAGATCTTCTTTTATAAATCTACAGATCTCCTTTCATTAGTCCCCAGATTCTCTTATAGAGTTTGTAGAGCTTTTATCTCTACGTTTGTTAGTCCACAGATCTTCTTTTGGAAGCTACAGATCTCCTTTCATTAGTTCAAAGATTTCGATTCGTTGGTTCACAGATCTTCTGTTATAAATCTACAGATCTCCTTTCGTTAGTTCACAGATCACCTTTTATTAGTCCACAGAGCTTTTTTGTAAAATCTACAGCTATTTTATTAGTCTACAGATGTTCTTTTATAAGACCACATTATTTCTTTAAGAATTCAACAGATCTTCTTTTATAAATATACATATCTATCTACTTTTACGAGTCCACAGATCTTTTTTCAAGAGTCCACCCACCACAAATAAGCAGATCTCCTTTACTTTGCCTGAAGCGTATTAACACAAATCAGGTCTCAGTTTTTTTGTACCAATGCACAGTGATTCGACTCCATACAACCGCGGGGCAAAATTAGAAGGAGTGGTCCGTTCTTCATAAAATTTCGTATACTAGTTAATCATGGTCTGCTGAATTGAAATCTCTATTTTGTTTTTCTTAAACTTTTGTAGTTTGGCAATGGCTGAGACTTAAATTTGCAATTTTCGTCATTTTTGGTGAGCTACAGCAACGAGTGTGTTGGCTAGATTTTTTAGATTTTACATTTAATCGGTAAAGTCAACATTGATAATTGCAAAGAGTAACAGAAATTGTCTTAGGACTCTTTAGTTTTGCAATAAAAACGATAATAATAGACGATTGTTTGGTTTTTTGGCAGTTTTCTCAATTTTTCATGCTGATTGCATACTTTTAGGGATGAAAAAAATAAATGTTGTCGAAAAATAGGTGTTTAGACCACTTTTCAAATAGAATTCTTTTCTGAGATCGGAAGATATCGGAGGATGTAATTACATTATCAGACAAAAAAAGAATGCTGCTTAAAATAAAAAAACATACAGGAACATACTTTCACATAATTTTTAGATATTTTCCTCTAAGTTTTGCCAATTTTCAGATTTTTTATTTAGAAAAATATTTTGAATTAAAAGTGATGTAAAAGCCTCAGCAATTTTGAGAAAACATTAAAAGCGAAAATGTCCGCATCATTTCTTAATATTCTTAATATTGCAAGTTTTAGCAACTTCTTGGTAACGATGTATTTTTACAATTTTATTTACTCAATAGACTAAAAAACAGAAAATATGTGTTTAAATTTTTTTGTGAAAAAAGTTTCAACTTTGAGCCGCTTTTGCACACACACTAATTAATTTTTTGCACCGATTCTTAGTTGGAGTTTTACCTTTCAAATGACATGAAAATCGTTAAATTCTGAGACTATAAATTTTTTTAATTTTGTCTATGGAACGAATCACTGTGCAATGTGATAAGAAGATATCTCCTTAGTCCCGTGACATTGCACAATCTACTTGCATCTTTTCTAAATTCTAATAAATTTAAAATAGTTGAACACGAAATTCAAATACCAGTAGGTCTCACGTGCTAAGTCTGAGAACAGCGAAATCATTTCCTTTTTGTTGTTATCCTTGCAGTTTCTCAGCATCCAGCATACTCGTGAGGTCAATCCTTGTTGCCAGTGCAATATCGCACATATTTTTTCTTATTCATGGCACATTTGAGCGGGTTGGACTAGGTAAGAATTTTGTTCCTGATTCATAGTTTGAATACCCCAACGATCAGAATGGTTTACAGCCTTTTGAGGATCTCATAAGTAAACGGTGGGCTACGGCTTAAGGAACTTCTTTCCTGGTTGGCACATTGATGAAAGATTTTCCTACAAGAGTAGATGCGTTGCATAGGTACAAGTTGGATTGAAGCGGATTGAAACGACTTTTTACTTAAATAATACATCGAAGAGAGACAATTTCCAATGAAACTGGATTCGATGCATGTACGTCAAACAGCCTTTTGACTTCTTCTGTGTCCTTATTGTCTTTGAACTACTTATACACAATTTTTACCTACAAACAAATTGCATTGTGAGTTTGTATGTTACGTCCTTATTGCCTTTAAATTATACAACATTTTTTCAATACACAAATTGTATTGTGAAGTTTTTATCAGAATAGAAAACAAATACTTCATCTAACTATGCAATAAAACGTTTTGTGACAAAAGCCCTAATGAGCTTAAATACAAATCAAAAAGGCCAAATATTTTATATGTTTGTATGAATGTGTGTGTGTGTACTAATGCGATATTGAACAAGTTATTCAAAATTACAATCGGCTTTTAATTTGCACGTGTCCAAAGTGGTCTCTAACCAACTTTTCAAATTTATGTGAAACAACAAAATTCAATAGAAGCAAAATGCTAAAAAATTAAAAAAAATGCCAAACCATTTCATACGATTAGTGATGTGTTTTTATCAAAACAAACTCACACAGCAATATGTGTGAATGTATGCAATAATTTACATACATACATAAACATATTAAAATGTTTGCAATAATTGAATTTGCAATCAACTGAACGATAGTTAATTAAAAATACTAAAATAACAAGGAAATTGCTGGCATATTTTTCATGGAATATTTTCAAGTATGACATGGTTTGTAATGGAGTTTGTTTGTGTGTGTAGTTTATGTATTGTAAGTTTGTATTATTGTGTGAATGTGTGCATTAATGCAAAATTATGCTAAAAAACTGATTTATGACAAAGGTTAGAGAAATTAGCGTTTAGTTTGAAAAACAACAACAAACATTGTTTGTTGTACAAATTAAATGAGTGTTTAATGAGAATGTTACGTAAAACGTGGATAACGAATTTAATTGCAGTTTATAAAGGCAGCTAAAACTTATTAATATTTTTTTTCTTAAAAGCGATTGAAAATGTTTGCTGCGTGTTTTAAATATTCAAATTTAGTATTCAGTTTAGCTGAAGTTTCTTAGTCCGAAGAAGACTCTGCCTTCACTCGCGGCAGTCTTCATAGATCATCTAACTGGTCGGTCAACAATTCACAACAGCAACATTTCGTCGCCTGAGAAACGAATGTCGTATGTTCCATTGAACTTAATAGCACATACGACAATAGTTTTCTCAAGCGACGATTTGTTTGTTGCATGGCATAGTGTGGAAGTTTACCCAAAACTTCCTGCAAGGTATAAGGTTCAAAAAGCCCACTGGACTGGCCCACTTATTCAGTGTTGCCAGATACCTGAAGTGACTTTCTCCTAAATCTTACAAAAAAAAAAATTTTAATTTCCCAAAAATTCAAAAAAATCTCAAAAAATCTCTAAAATTTGTTTTTTAAATTTTTATTATTTTAAACTAAGAAAGTAAACTTCTCATAAAAAAATTAAATATTTTTTTTGCAACCTTTTTATTCATTCAACTTCAGCCGAACAACAACTTAACACAAACTAAACATAAAAAAATTAAATCGGTATGAAATTCGCTTTTGTACTTACTTACTTCATTCATTGCATAGATTATACACTTTGAAGCATAAAATTTATTTTAAATAAATTAGACAATTTTGCTTTAAATGTTCAAGGATTCAGTGCCATTGATGGTGTCAAATTTATAACCATAAAAATCTTCTAAACTGTCTTTTAAACAATTCTTCCTTCAAAAAAATTCTCATAAAACGCAAGGAATTTCCTGAATCTAGAATTAAAGTTTTTATAAAAAAATTAAAATTAATTTATATTTTTTTGCAGCCTTTTTATTCATTCAGCTTTAGCCTAACAACAATATACCACAAACTAAATATTAAAAAAACTAAATCGGTATGTAAATTCGCTTTTGTAAACTTTCTGTATTCATTGCATAAATTATACACTTTTAAGCATACAATTTATTTAAAATAAATTAGACACTTTTGCTTTCAATATTCAAGGCTTCAGTGCCACTGATGGTGTCAAATGTATCACCATAAAAATCTTCTTAACTTTCCCCTAAACAATTCTTCCTTCAAAAAATTCTCATAAAACGCAAGGAATTTCCTTAATCTAGAATTAAACTTTTCATACAAAAATTAAAATTAATTTATATTTTTTTGCAGCCTTTTTATTCATTCAGCTTTAGCCTAACAACAATTTACCACAAACTAAATATTAAGAAAACGAAATCGGTATGAAATTCGCTTTTGTAAACTTTCTGTATTCATTGCATAAATTATACACTTTTAAGCATACAATTTATTTAAAATAAATTAGACAATTTTGCTTTAAATGTTTAATGCTTCAGTGCCACAAATTGTGTCAAATGAATCACCATAAAAATCTTCTTAGCTTTCTCCTAAACAATTCTACCTTCAAAAAATGCTCATAAAACGCAACGAATTTCCTGAATCTAGAATTAAACTTTTTATAAAAAAATTAAAATTAATTTATATTTTTTGCAGCCTTTTTATTCATTCAGCTTTAGCCTAACAACAATATACCACAAATTAAATATTAAAAAAACTAAATCGGTACGAAATTCGCTTTTGTAAACTTTCTGTATTCATTGCATAAATTATACACTTTTAAGCATAAAATTTATTTAAAATAAATTAGACACTTTTGCTTTCAATATTCAAGGCTTCAGTGCCATTGATGGTGTCAAATGTATAACCATAAAAGTCTTCTAAACTTTCTTCTAAACAATTCTTCCTTAAAAAATTCTCATAAAACGCAAGGAATTTCCTGAATCTAGAATTAAACTTTTCATAAAAAAATTAAAATTAATTTATATATTTTTTGCAGCCTTATAACAATTTACCACAAACTAAATATTAAAAAAACTAAATCGGTATGAAATTCGCTTTTGTAAACTTTCTGTATTCATTGCATAAATTATACACTTTTAAGCATAAAATTTATTTAAAATAAATTAGACACTTTTGCTTTCAATATTCAAGGCTTCAGTGCCATTGATGGTGTCAAATTTATAACCATAAAAATCTTCTAAACTTTCTTTTAAACAATTCTTCCTTCAAAAAAATTCTCATAAAACGCAAGGAATTTCCTAAATCTAGAATTAAATTTTTCATAAAAAAATTAAAATTAATTTATATTTTTTTGCAGCCTTTTTATTCATTCAGCTTTAGCCTAACAACAATTTACCACAAACTAAATATTAAAAAAACTAAATCGGTATGAAATTCGCTTTTGTAAACTTTCTGTATTCATTGCATAAATTATACACTTTTAAGCATAAAATTTATTTAAAATAAATTAGACACTTTTGCTTTCAATATTCAAGGCTTCAGTGCCATTGATGGTGTCAAATGTATAACCATAAAAATCTTCTAAACTTTCTTTTAAACAATTCTTCCTTCAAAAAAAATTCTCATAAAACGCAAGGAATTTCCTAAATCTAGAATTAAATTTTTCATAAAAAATTAAAATTAATTTATATTTTTTGCAGCCTTTTTATTCATTCAGCTTCAGCCTAACAACAATTTACCACAAACTACTTAAACATAAAAAATTAAATCGCTATGAAATCCGCTTTTATAAACTTCCTGTATTCATTGCATAAATTATACACTTTGAAGCATAAAATTTATTCAAAATAAATGAGCCACTTTTGCTTTCAATATTCAAGGCTTCAGTGCCACTGATGGTGTCAAATGTATAACCATAAAAAGCTTCTAAACAATTCTTCCTCCAAGAAATTCTCCTAAAAGGCCAATAATTTATTAAATCTGGAAGGATATCTCCTGATCAGGCAACACTGCACTAATCCTCTTCGTCGAGGGAACAAAAACAAGTCTCATTGAAAAGCCTTTTTCTGTGAATTGCCAATCGTTAGGTATTTTTAATATTATTATTTATTATCATAAATTTTTATATATATATATTTTTATATTTTCGAACCACTTCAACCGCTTAGACAATTAAAAAAATACCTTTTTGTAATAGCATAATGGAAAAGTTTTAATGCAAGTGAGCGCACTTTGTCTATCATCACAAAATATTTCAAAGAAAATCCAAAAAAGTACACAGAAATATATAAAATAGAAAGTTTAACTTAATTGCTTTCACGTCTGCTGATTTTAACTTCATCACGTTGCGTTAAGTTTGGTACGTTGCGACACGACTCAAGCATTTTGGTTGGGCGTTTATGACTTGGCGCTGCGCCTCCTTTCGCCAGCTGTGTGTCTGCCTCGCGCACAACAGTGATAAGTCATAAAATTGACATTGCTTGTGCTTATAAGTCACTCAGCAAATGCGAGTCCCTACGCGCAGCTATGTGTGTATATCTTTTTGAGTCACACATTTACTTTATGTCTATATGTGTGTGTGTGTGTGTTAGTGCAGTGCAGCGGCGATACGCTAACGACTTCAATACTCACGCGACTAAAAAACGCGCGATTTTATGACATTTCGAGCGCATATTTAACCCCAAGCAGACAGCTGAAATATTTCCCTACAGCAATTTGCAATCGTTGCCACCAGCATAATTCACAGTTTACACGTATGCGGCATAAACAATTTTTTAGAGTTGCATGCGAAAAAAAATCAAACAAATCAATGATTTCAACTTTGTAAATTTTGAACACTTTATGTTTTATTTATTCGCACTGAACATATAAAAATATTCATTTTTTATGGTGCATCATTGATGGGTTAAGCTTTATGTTGTTATATGTTTATGTGCGCTTTTTCAGTTTGATGCGTTTCATGTTTATTGGTACAAATGAAATGAAGTGTTATGGCGAAATTATGCAACTATGTCAGCAACATTGATTTCGATTGCTAGTTTGCATTGAGATTTGCAAATTATTCAAATAAAAAAATGCAAAAAGATTCAATGTTTTAATATTTTATGTACACTGACCATAATTAATGGCGGTTTAAAAGCAAATACAAACAATAATGTGTGTGTGTGTTATGGGGGGAACAAAAGCTGCAGGTAAACAAATTTGCTATTTGCATAATGTTGGCATTTTAATCTTGAAATATTGCAATTTGAAAATAAAGGGAGAAAGTAAGCAAATATGAAAAGAGACCCCCGGGATTGAAAAATTTTTGATTAATTTCAAAATGTATGTAATTTTTAATTTTTAAATATTTCTATTTTCTTTAGTATTTCTATCAACTTTTAGTTTGATGATTTTTATTTTTTATCGGGTTCTACATCTGGTTCTACAATTAGGATTCCACAATTACAATTAGCCAAATCCGTTGTGTACTTTTCGAGATATCAGCGAATTGTGGATATGGAAAACTTGCGGTCTTTCTAGTGCTAAGATTATTGTTATTATTATTATTAGTGGGGATAGTGCACCTAAAGATCTATTGTGCCCTAGTGTTAAGATACAAAGCCATTTTAATACATAGATAGATTGAAAAAATTTCGATTAGAATATCTGAAAAATTGTTTAAGTTTTTTATTTCAAGTGAGCATAAACGAACATTAACATTTTGTTCTTTAGGTCTTTAATGAAGTCAACAATACACATTGGATCACAATTTCATGGTTGCCAAGTGGTTCTCCAAGAGAAACCAAGAGGAGGCCGAGTATCGACTGGAATCAGACAAATACAGGAATAGCAAAAAACTATAAAATAAAAATAAAATAAAATAATAATAAAATAAAATAAAATAAAATAAAATAAAATAAAATAAAATAAAATAAAATAAAATAAAATAAAATAAAATAAAATAAAATAAAATAAAATAAAATAAAATAAAAAAAAATAAAATAAAATAAATAAAATAAAGTAAAATAAAATAAAAAAAATTAAATGAAATAATATAATATAAAATAAAATAAAATAAAATCAAATAAAATCAAATAAAATCAAATCAAATCAAATCAAATCAAATCAAATCAAATCAAATCAAATCAAATCAAATCAAATCAAATCAAATCAAATCAAATCAAATCAAATCAAATCAAATCAAATCAAATCAAATCAAATCAAATCAAATCAAATCAAATCAAATCAAATCAAATCAAATCAAATCAAATCAAATCAAATCAAATCAAATCAAATCAAATCAAATCAAATCAAATCAAATCAAATCAAATCAAATCAAATCAAATCAAATCAAATCAAATCAAATCAAATCAAATCAAATCAAATCAAATCAAATCAAATCAAATCAAATCAAATCAAATCAAATCAAATCAAATCAAATCAAATCAAATCAAATCAAATCAAATCAAATCAAATCAAATCAAATCAAATCAAATCAAATCAAATCAAATCAAATCAAATCAAATCAAATCAAATCAAATCAAATCAAATCAAATCAAATCAAATCAAATCAAATCAAATCAAATCAAATCAAATCAAATCAAATCAAATCAAATCAAATCAAATCAAATAAGGTAAAATAAAATTAAATAAAATAAAATAAAATAAAATAAAATAAAATAAAATAAAATAAAATAAAAAAATACAGTAAAATAAAGTAAAATAAAATAAAATCAAAAAAATTAAATGAAATAATATAATATAAAATAGAATAAAATAAAATAAAATAAACTAAAATAAAATAAAATAAAATATGACGGTTCGCTTACTGCCGCCATATTCAGTTGTAATGGACCCCACCTCGCGCGGTATGTGGGGGGGAGAGAGGCCGTGGGAAATAAAATAAAATAAAATAAAATAAAATAAAATAAAATAAAATAAAATAAAATAAAATAAAATAAAATAAAATAAAATAAAATAAAATGTAATAAAATAGAATAAAATAAAACAAAATAAAATAAAATAAAATAAAATAAAATAAAATAAAATGCAATAAAATAAAATAAAATATAATATTATAAAATAAAATAAAATAAAATAAAATAAAATAAAATAAAATAAAATCAAATCAAATAAATTAAAATAAAATACAATAAAATAAAGTAAAATAAAATAAAATAAAATAAAATAAAATAAAATAAAATAAAATAAAATAAAATGAAATAAAATAAAATGAAATGAAATGAAATAAAATAAAATAAAAAATCTTGCGTTTCTTCCTTCCTCCTTCTGAGGAAGTATAACAAGGTCGAAAGATTCTGTGCTTCAGTATACAGAGGCACTGATAACTGCCAAAAGGCAGATGTCCTTTCTGTAACAGTGGCAAGAACAGTCTTTATAAGGCTGAAAAAATCACCAAAATTTCCAAATCTAATGTAATGTAACTGACTGCTTAATCATGATCATCGCCCAGCCCAAACTGATAAAGCTACAAGCATGAAATTTGAACATTTAAAAAATTAAAACTCAGATAAGACGGGATTTTTTAAAATTCGGGTTCCAAAGGGGCAAAACATGGGTGAAAGTGTTGTATGAATAAATTTGATTAATTGGGTCCACTGACATCAAACTTGCATGCAAAGCCGCGGGACTCTGCTAGTACTTAATATAAATATTTCTAAGATGTGCAATTGACATCTTTTTGAATGAATACACCGTGCGACAAAAATTAAAACAATTTTTTACACCGGAAAAATCCATATGGACGTGAAACTAAAGACCAAATATATTAAAACTGTGTACTTAGTTTTTCATTTCTACATCCTTTGTCCTTTTAAAAGGACTTCAAAATTTTGAAGGGGATACAAAATAAAAAAAAATATAAAAAATACTTAACCTCGTTAGAATACAGCGATATGTATATCAAATGAAAGAGGAAAGGCTCAAGAATTTAAATAAAATTGATTTTTTGTCTATTTGTAAAAAAAGGATATGAAAAAAGTCCTTTGAAAATTTTAATGCTTTATATCCTTGAACATTTATATAGAATTTTCTTGAAAAGTAAGTATGTTAAAACCCAAACTCTCCTTGATCAGGTGTCAAAAACAAGAGTAATCAGGGTTTTAGACCGGATTTTTTAGACCTTTTTCGGACACCACAATGAGCTTTTTAAGGATTTCGAGTGTTCTTTCTGAGAAACTAGCAAGCTGCCCGTATTACCTAACTTAACTTTTCAGACTGAAAAGGACCAAAACGATTTCAATATACATGGGAAATAAAAGCGCGAATGAACTTGAAAGTAGAGAATCTGAGATCAGTCTTAGCAACCCGGAACTTGTCTGTTCTCTTCTACTTTTTGTTGCTATTATGACCTCTAAGTGTTCCGGCACAACATTTCTTGTGGCATGATTTTCGACAGGTTGCAGGTTAGTAGGATCTGGGTGGTCCAATACTGGCTTGCAGAAGAGAACGTCAAATACCTTCTCCCACGTGAGTTACTAAGCTTCATTAGGTCGGTGGGATTGATGGACGTTCTCTAAAGCTTTAGGGGGCAGAATAGATCAACTCTGGTCTCAGTGCACATTTATCCTTTCAAATCTATCTATCTAGTAGGATGTACCTTTTATGACCGACCGGATGTCTAATTTTTTTAAATGACTTGATACTATAAACAATTCCCCAGCTCATGGGTCAATGGTCTTTCCTTGCCAGAAGCAGACTAAAGGTTCTAGTCGCATCGTTGTTTACCAGCCTGACTGAGGTACATATATCACTGGGCATCAGTGATATAGCCAGACTTATAGTGGATCTTAACCCATTCCGGTAAATTTCCACATTTCTTGAGATACAAATTTTTCCTTCAAAATATTGACTCTCATTGAACATTTTAGCAATAAAATACAAAAAATTTTCAAAAAAATAATTTTGGTTGAGAATTACAGCTTCATCAATTTTGTACGATATATCGTACAATGGTCCGTAAAGGAGTAAAAATTCATGAATTTTTGGATTTGGTTTTTTAAGTTTTATGAACAATTCATTGATTTTTTTTATAGAAAACATAAATTATAACAACAAAAAATCAAAACGTGATTTTATTTTGATCGAAACTTATATAAATTATATATATAAACAATGGATTCACATTTATTCGGCCTTATATAACCGTTGTTGTTGTTGCAAAGCCCTTTTCCTCTCAATTAAACACAGAATAAATTAAAATTCATACAGTTTTACAGAAAGACACTGAATATAGCCTATTCTTATTATCGTAGTGGGAGTGGCAAGTACGCATGTCTAACCTTACATAACCCGTGTCTGCCCAATAAAACAGAAACTCGTCTATTAATTCTTAGTTTTGATCGAAAATTCTATTACCACACCCATAACTTAAAACAAATGCAAACACAACTTGCAACCTTTGCTTTCCATTTGTACGATATATCGCACAAAGCTTTGCAACCTTTGCCTTCCATTTGTACGATATATCGTACAATTTTTTTAAGGACTCGGGAAAAATATTTAGACGCAAAAAATGTTAAATTTAATAAGTTTTATAAATCAACTGAGATTCAAACTTGGAAATTGTTTAGCTTTTTGCTACCAAGAAGTATTACATAACATATTTAAAAATTTCTACGCAGAAGCATCGGTTCTGCAAAAAGCCGCTTACAAAACGCACTCATACGGTGTAGCCACAGCTATAATGATTTATATTTTTAAACAAAATGATACAACACAGCCTACTTACTACGAATTAAATTCCATAAAAAATGCGTTCGCTGTCAAATAAAAATTCTTGGAAAAAAATTGTACGATATATCGTACAAATTTCCGGAAAGGGTTAATAGTTCCGAGCGCGTTACTTTGAGTAAGTAGCGCCGTCCAAGTTGTGGTATCACAATGAGTAGAATATGAGAGCTTAAGTATGCTTTAAGGAAAAGACTGTCACTCTAACCTAACCTATCCTACTCGGAACTATAGACTCATGATAAGAATTGGATCGCTATTAGGCGTAGCACATGAAAATGGTGGGCATTAACAATAGAGCTCTCTACCAGTTTTGTGCGGAGGACATATGGTAGGCACACATACACAAACGTAGATACTAGTGTTTAAGTTGACCAAACTCTGTCGAACGAATTGTCACAGTTTAACCCTTGACTCAGTCGTTACAATATTGTTTCAATGCCCAATTTCCTTCAGTGCACCGGCAAATAAATCATCCAACCATCAACCACACAGCCCATGCAATGCATTCGTTGCGTACGCAAAATCGAAAGCGCAGCATTCGCAACTCGGACCGAGGATGGAATCAAAGGAAAGACAAAGTAATTGTCAATCAGCGCCTCTAGTTAGCAAGCAAATTAATGAGTTGTTGGATGCAGTTATATGCCGAATTGCGGCCGACAATGGACGTAAGCGCTTTACTCCTCGCGCTAACGGTGACGGCAATAATTGCTGCTAAAATCGCCGCTGCTGGGCCAGTTGAGCCGGATATGTGTGTGTGCGTGTGTGTGTGTGTGTGTGTGCGAGGCAGTGTAAAATGTGCGGCACTGCCGTTGGCTCTGTGGCAACTGCGGCAATTGGCATGCGCCGTGTTAGCCTTATCAAAAGCGCTTAATAGCCTTTCTAATATTGCCACTCGACAATGTAGGCCAAGGAGATAATTAACGTCTGGGGAGTGCAGCTGCGGACGCGCTTAGAGCGAATGCCGTCAGCCGGACCGATGGCCATGCGACGTGCAGTGCCACTGGGCAGCGGCCATTGTGGCGATTGTAATGCTTTGGCTGCCGCGCCCCCTCGCCGCCAGGCGGCTCAATGGCGATTGTGTCTTTGTGTGGCGGCGCTCGAGCTGGAGCGCTAACGCCGAAGACATAGTCGAGTGGTGGACTACGCTGTTCCAAACCCAAACCGGCGCGTTGTGATTGCCACTCCGGTAATGTTAATGAGTTTATTTGCGTTTAGTGAGTTTTATTTACCGCGCCAATGGCTGACTGAGGACGTTCGGTTGGTGGTTGGTGTGTGTGTAGTCGAGTTTATGCCTCTTTTTGTTGGTGTATTAGTGCGTGAACGAGTGCAAATGTGCTCGTACATTTAATTGCCTCTGTGGGAGGTCATCTTACATAATTGACATCGTTAGCGGAAAATGCGAAATTGAAAGAGCGAATGTTTTTATGAGGCAGCGGACAATATATGAAAAACATGGTGGAAATTCATGGCATTATATTTTTTCTACAATGAACAGTAAATGATATCAAGTTAAGGTTTATTACAAAAAATTTAATGAATTGCATATAAAGATTGGGGAGACTTGATAATTTTATTTACGTTATATTTGTGAGGCATTTGTACGGATCCTTGACGTCAGAGTGCAAAATGACCATTTACTGGATAGTCAAGCAAACTGTGTTTTATTATTTTTATTTTTTCTTTACTTTGTGTTTTGACAGTTTCTTAAGACTGAATAGACTGGATCCGGTGGTGACTCCAATTAGTTGTCTGAAAAGTGTGACTCATTGCGATCGAGTCGAGCTGAGTTCAGTCGATACTAGGTAAGTCTCCTTTTTGAGAGCAGAGGGTACAGTATCAGCAATGTGCTGTCGTCTATGGTTTTATGTAAGGAACACATAGAGCAGAGGTGGCCATGCCCTATGCTCTTGTTGCTCATTTGTTTTTGTTTGTTTATACTCTTCGGCATAGGCTGAGCATTCTAATATAAACACACAGCACTCCGCACACATTGGCGACAGTTATCTTCAACGTAGGTTTTGTTGTTGTCTAGCGTATGAATTCGTTTATATGTATTAGGGGTTGCTCTTCGATAAGAAGGTTTTGCGCACCCCTAACATATAGTCTCCTTGCTTGTTTATCCCTTTAATGGCCAAGTAGAAAAGTTATTGATTACACTGCACAACAGCATGTCTGTTGCATGGAGTTTTTTACATGAATCTGAATCGTTTTTCCACGCTGTTTTCAAAACCATACTCCGTTTTTATGTAGCAGCTCTAGTTTTCGCAAAAATGGGCGTGCCACTTTTTCGAATTTTCCTCGGCTTTTTTCTCGTTTTTGACTTTAATTTCTGAACCAATAATCCCATCGACATGATTTTTATATAGTTGCACTAACAACATCTCACGCCATCTTTTCTGACATTAATCAATTTATGCGTTCTAAATTGGCGTTGTAATAAGGTTTCAAAGTAGGAAAATATTGAATTTCAAGGCGTTTTTTCTGATGGCGAAAATTGTACAGATGTTTCATAAATTAAGTTACGAAGTATATGAATATCTTAAGAAGAAACATCAAGCAATACAACACAGCCAAATTATTTGGCGGAATACACATTCGCATCGAAATAATAGCAAAAATGTACCATAGTAATTTTCATCACTTTTCATACTTTTTCCTTAAAAAATTAGGAGCCTCAAAATATGTAAAGTTTTAAATTTTTTTTTGTTTCGAACAATTCAAAATATTTTTGTTTTTTGCTTGTATTTCAGACTATAAATGGAACATATAAAAGAGCATATTTTGAGCACCCAATTTTTTAAGGAGAAAGTATGAAAAATGATGAAAATGACTATGGTAAATTTTTGCTATTATTTCGATGTGAATGTGTACTCCGCCAAATAATTTGGCTGTGTTGTATTGCTTGATGTGTCGGCTTTCATTATACACCTAACTCGTTAATTGATTTACAAAAAATGTGTATGTTTTTGACCATCAAAGAAAACGTCTTAAAATTCCATATTTTCCGACTTTGAGGACCAATTACCGCGGAATTTTAAAACTTATAAAAATAAGTTGCATCGGAAAAGAAGACGTGCGATGTTGTTAATGCGATAAGGTAAAAATCATGTCAATCGGTTTTTTGGTTTAGAAATTACGATCAAAAATATGGAAAAAGTAGAGGAAAAACTGAAAAAATGACACGGTACCTATATCTCACTAACTAGAGCTGCTAGAAAAAATCTGAGGATAGAAATCAGCGCACCCAAATTAGTAAGAAACAGTAGAAAAACTCCATGCAACAGAAAAAGGATTTTTTTTGTTGTCCTGTGTTATTGAAAGAATTTATTTTTATTTAAATTTATTTTCATTTTTTTTATTTTAGTTTCTTTTTAATTTTTTTTTACTTTTAATTTATTTTTAATGTTATTTGTGACCGTTTTATACCAAACTGTGTAAGCAAAAAAAAACAAACTTTTTGGTGGCAATCGGTAAAAATTTCGTTTTAAAAGTTGTGATTTGTTTTTGTGTTACAAAACCAGTGTTGCCAGATCAGAAGATATCCTCCTAGATTTAGGAGATTCTTGGCCTTTTACGAGAATTTTTAGGAGAAAGAATTGTTTAGGAGAAAGTTTAGAAAATTTATATTTTAAGTTAGGGGATTTTTCGGATCCTTAGTGGATTTTTGGAAGATTTTTGGATAACGAAGTATGATGTATTAGGAACACTGGCAGCAAAACATATTTTGGCAACTATTTTAATAGTCAAAGTACCCCATTGTTTTAAAGATTTTTAAGCTTGCAAAATGTAAGCTCGTTCTATCTCGTTCTCACTTATTACTGTCACAATGAAATCCAGCCAAAAATGGCACTTTTTGTTTAATTAATTTGTTATATGTTTTGCTTTTGTTAAGATTTTGTTGTTAAGTGGAAGATGAATAAAAAAAGGCAGAATTAAAAAAAATTATATGGTTATATTTTTATTTTTTATGAGAAGTTAAATCCTTTAAAATGACCCAAATTATATTAAAAATTCAGAAAATTTTTTTCACTTTTGGCAGGAAATATCAATATTTTTTTAAGATTTAGGAGAAAGTCATTTTAGGTATCTGGCAACACTGTACAAAACAATTTGTTAAAAACAAAACATGAATTTCATTTCCATTTTGAGCCTTTTTTAGGAAAATTTTTGTTGAGTGGCAACTGCATCCTGACCAGGGGCGGATTCAGAAAAATATTTCGGGAGGAGTTTCAAAAAGTAATTCTTTAATATTTATAAAATGCCTTTTAATTTGTGTGTAGTTTTAAAGTCGATCTTAATAGTTCGGGGGGTTTCAACCCCAAAACCCCTACCCCCTGAATCCGCCACTGGTCCTGACTGATCCCAAAGTAGTATCTGAAGTTGAAAAAATATTTAAAGAACTTAGTAGAATAGTCTTACGTATGCTCCGTTTGGACAATGCTACAAGGATTCAATAGAGCTGGACGTCTTCAGTTAGCTTTATTAGCTTCAATTAGCTTTATGGCATTCCAGGATTTCTTAGTTTTTTGCTATTTTCTTGGATATTTTGAACTGTAGCTGTGTCTTTTGCTATTCAGAAGGAAAGAAGAAGGGCATAGCTCCTTTTTCTGCCTCTTGAATGTGAGATTACAACCTAATAGTGTCCGACCGAAACAACTTTTTTGGTCCGAAACCGAAACCGAATATTCGGTTTTTTTTTAATATTCGGCCGAAACCGAAACTTTCTAGTTGAAATAAAAATCACCATATCAAGCACTTTTTTCAACAAACGAATTTTACATTAAGTAAATAAAGAACAAACAAACAAACATAGCATAAATAAATAAATACTTATTAATAAAAACAATTTATTCATTTTTTAAAAACATAAACATGAAAAAATCACCCTTTCGTACCTTACTCGCTAATATTCAAAATTAAATCATTTAATATTATATGCTAAAAAAAAGTTTATCTACATTGGTGGCATCTAAATTACTCCTCCTTTCACTATATATCTGCTACACAATAAAATGTAAAAAATATTCTAGAAAGTTTCGGTTTCGGCTATTCGGCCATTTTTTGGCCGAAACTGAAACCGAAACCGAAACCACTTATTTGGGCCGAAACCGAAACCGAATATTCGGTCGGACACTACAACCTAACCTATATTTTGCATTAGTTACAAAAAAATAATAAAAATAATTATAATGAGAATTGCTACCATTCCTTTTCTCATCAGTTTAAAATTTGTGTTATGACACATGTTGAAAAATTAGTTAAATTAGTTAAAAAAAAATAATAAAAATAATTATAATGAGAATTGCTAGCATTCCTTTCCTCATCACTTTAAAATTTGTGTTATGACACATGTTGAAAAATTAATGAAATTAGTTAACCAAATAAAAAAAATAATTATAATAACAATTGCTACCATTCCTTTCCTCATCAGTTTAAAATTTGTGTTATGACACATGTTGAAAAATTTGTTAAATTAGTTAAAAAAAATAATAAAAATAATTATAATGAGAATTGCTAGCATTCCTTTCCTCATCAGTTTAAAATTTGTGTTATGACACATGTTGAAAAATTAGTTAAATTAGTTAAACAAATAATAAAAATAATTATAATGAGAATCGCTAGCATGCCTTTCCTCATCAGTTTAAAATTTGTGTTATGACACATGTTGAAAAATATAGTCTACACAGTAGTTAGTCGATTTGAATATTATTGTACTATTCCTGGATTACTTAATCTATCCATAATGCCAGGAAAATTAAAAATTCACAATATCTCGATTTGACAATATTTGAATATGTCAAGGTCAGCCTTGCATAAAAGCAAAGCCTTGTCGCATTGTATTGTCGTGTCAAATATCTTTGGCGGCAAATCACTAATAAGTCGTCATAAGTAATTTCTGCAGCGGCCACTCTATTAGCTGACAACTGCTTTCAAGCTGTGCTTGAACGCATTCCACAAGGCAAATGAAAGCATTGAACGCACAACAAAGGCACCGCCAGCAGTCGCCACCGTTACCGACGCCAAATGTGTATAAATAAGTAAAATGACAGACGGGCAAAGTGATGTGGGTGCGTGCACTTCCGTTGGCCGGCGTTCATAGTTCGCTCTTCGTCCTCGGCTCGCAGGACACTTTCAGCACATTTTGCTACTCTGATATGCTATGTTAACTTTTATTAAAAATTCTTTTGCGGATTAAATTTTGTTGGCTGCGTCTTTTTCGTGTCGGTTTATTTCATTTTATTTTATTTCATTGTTTTTTATTTTGTTGTTTTTGTAATTTTTTCATTGTTGTTTTTTTTTTCGAGATTCGTTTTTGCTAGCTTCCTTTTTGTAATGCCTTTAAAATGTCCTTTGTCCGCCATGGTCGCCTAACGGTAACGGCTAAGGCAGCGTACAGCTGCGGGATACTAAAACAACAACAATAATAAAAATAACAACAACAAAAAGGAATAATGCTGCTAACAAAAACAACAACAACAACAACAACAACTAGAACAACACAAGGAATTGTAATAGAAATAGGGAGCCAAAGCATTCTGCTGACGAAAAGAACGTCGAGGGGCGCAAAGAAGCAAAAGCATTGAATGCGCTGCAAAAAAAGAAACTTCATGAAAAAATTAACTAAATTCGCATTTTTGCTTTGCGGACGTTGCGGGCGTGAAAGTAGCAATTATTACGCATTTTTTGCTACGGTTGGTGTGTGTCCCTGTTGCTGTCGCTGTGCTGGTGCCGCTGCGTCTGTCACGTCGACGCTGCTGCTCGCATTGCCATTGTTGGTTGTCATTGTTGTGTTGTCGCATACGAATTTGGTGGCGAAGCATTGCTGACGGTTTGGCGGCGGGTCGATTGCTCGGTGGGCCGCTGCTGCCGCGCCGTGTCCTGTCAAAGGAGCTGCTGCGTGTGCAACACTGTGTGTGTTGCTTCAGCTGGAGCGCGGTAAGTGAACCCATAAACGCAATAAAATATAATTGCGTTTTTTTATTGTTTGTGCGCCGCTGCTGTTGTTCCACTTTCCGCGCGCGCTCGCATTATTTTTTTCTTTTGCTCGCCACACTTTCTACACTCGTTCTATGGTTCTGTATTGTTTCACTTGCGCGCGCTCGCCGACGGTTTGCTTTTTGTGCACATAACATTCAAAATTTATAAGTTTCAATTTTGCTGCCGTTGTTCGCCTGTGTTTTCTTCGTTCGTGCGTTTTTTGTTGTTGTTGTTGTCTATTTGTTCATTTTTTTTTTTTGGCCTTCACACATTTCGTTGCCTTTCCTTATGTTCGCTTGATTCCTTCTCTGGGTTTTTGTTATTGTTTTTGTTATGGGTTTTTTCTGTTGTTGCCAAATGAAATTCTAAAGACGAAACAATCTGTGAAAATTGAATTTGTTTGTACTTTCGGAACCTTTATTCATTGTTATTGTTGTTGTATCATTTTCTCTCGATACTGGAGCGTTTGTGCGTCCCCGCTGCATGCTTTGTGCACAAAAATAACTGCACGACAGCACAAACTTAATTGTGTAGAAAATGATGTCGTACAATCTGCGCGAATTTAACGCATGCGTGTGCTTTTTGCATTTGAAAAACAATTTGAAAATCCCATAACAGGTTCAGGCGGAAAAGGGTGAGCAAGTAATGTTTGGTAAATAATAATTTTTTTTTTAAGTGGGTATATTGCATCCCAAGCGGCTAATAAATATGCCTGCGTCTGTACAAGTTCAAAAGCTACTACTAAGAATTGGTGTATAGGTTAGGTTAGGTTAAAGAAGGGGAGTGTGCATTTTGCACTACAACTCGGAGGGCCTGTTGGGCCCATTGTGATTCCCTTAATTTTTAATATATACCGGTGCCTTTCCCTATCTGTTCGGTTCCCTGTAGATCCAGACAGGATCTTTTGGGAACCATTTGGTCTTCGCGAGGAAGTTGTGTAGATCAGTGATCTGTGCATTCGCTATCTCCACAAGTTCATCGAAGAACCTTGGGTTTGGTGTATAATTTTGTACATACAAAACGTTCATCAAAAATTTCCCGGAATACAAAGACACAAAATTCAAACCACAGCACAGTGATTCGTTCCATAGACAAAATTCAAAAAATTTATAGTCTCAGAAATTAACGATTTTGATGTCATTTGGAAGGTAAAACTCCAACTAAGAAACTCAAAAAAGACAAAAAAAATCTGTGCAAAAAAATAATCTGTGTGCAAAAGCGGCTCAAAAGTTGTAACTTTTTTCACAAAAAAATTTAAACACATATTTTCTGTTTTTTAGTCTATTGAGTAAGAAAAATCGTAAAAAAATCTAGTTACCAACAAGTTTCTAAAACTTTTAACATAGATTAAGAAATGATGTGGCCATTTTCGCTTTAAATGTTTTCTCAAAATTTGCAAAGCTGAGGCTTTTACTTCACTTTTAATTCAAGATTCAAAATATTTGTCAGAATTAAAAATCTGAAAATTAGCAACACTTAGAGGAAAATATCTAAAAAGCATGTGAAAGTATTTTCCCGAATTTTTTTTTATTTTAAGAAGCAGTCTTTCTTTGTGGGATAATGTAATTACATGCTCCGATATCTTCCGATCTCAGAAAATAATTCAATTTGAATAGTCTAAACATCATTTTTCTACAAAATTTATTTTATTTATCCCTAAAAGTAGGCAATCAGCATGAACAATTAAAAAAATCTGCACAAATGCAAAACATACATCTATCGTTTTTATTGCAAAACCAGAGGGTCCTAAGACAATATCTGTTACTCTTTGCAATTATCAATGTTGACGTTACGGATTAAATGTAAAAGAACAACCAAATGCCTTTACTTTCTAAACTGGAGCAAAAAATCGTTTACTCCTCTTTCTACAATTTTCACCAATTACCTGTGAACCGGTGCTTCAAAGTCATATTTGTTGCTACTCAATTATCTCAGATTGAACACATTGAAGACATAAGTTCAGTCAGCAAGTCAAGGAGATTCCTTCATTCCAATTCGTTTGTGTCTGATTAATTTACATTTTATATTCAATTCATTCACGGGTTAACTTTATTGGGTTGTTTGGTTAACGAGTCGAATTGGTTAATAAAACCACTTCAATTATAATTCCTTCAGAATTTAATTCGAAAAGGTAGATTTTTACTTAAATATATTCGTTTAAGATTGAAAATTTCATCATTCTCGCTTCATTGATTTTGTATCTTTTTATTATTTAAAATACTGATACTCAAATAAATTAGAATTTTTGTACTTCATTAAAATTGCAGCTTCCGCCTTTTTTTAATAACTTTCAAACTAATAAAGTTAGAGTAATGAAATTTTGACACGTGATCAAGGAGATTTTGGGTTTCAACATACTTACTTTTCAAGAAAATTCGATATAAATTGTCAAGGATATACAGGATTAAAATTTTCAATGGACGCTTTTCATATTTTTTTTTTACAAATAGAAAAAAAATTAATTTGATTTAAATTCTTGAGACTTTCCTCTTTCATTTGATGTAAAATCGCCATATTCTAACGAGGTTAAGTATTTTTTATATTTTTTTTATTTTTTATCCCCTTCAAAATTTTAAAGTCCTCTTAAAAGGACCAAGGATGTAGAAATGAAAAACTGAGTACGTAGTATTACTTTATTTGGTCTCTAGTTTCACGTACATATGGATTTTTCCCGATGTGAAAATTGCTGTCGCACGGTGTAAGCTTCTTCCGCTACCGGGCGGCACAATAGATCACTTCTTGTTTCAGTGCAACAAACCCCAATAATTCTATCTTATTCCAACTGATGTTCAATATATTAGTGAATGTCCAGCTTTTGGTTGTTCCAGGCAAGATGAGGCTGTGCTTTGGCATAGATGACTTTAATGAAAGTTGAGCCACTGGGACTCAAACTGTCGAATATCCTTTACTTTAGAAAATTGACGCATCGGCTTAAAGAGATTAAGTGATTCAAGGAAACTGAAGTCAAAGCTGCCTATTAAAGGCCGCCAAAGGTGGGGCTGGACAGATCTATTTCGAGTACTTGCAAGTACTTGCGTGTCGAAGGACACTACCAACAATGTACAAAAATAATAAATACAAGGCCTTCTTAAAAAACCTAATAAAAACGTAAGACTCGACAATTAAATATTTATTATATTTTGGTGAAATATTTATTTTGTCGTACTAAAACAAAATCGAAGAAAACCTGCATAAATACCAACTTACAATTTGATATTTCAATCTACATTGTTTTTTTTAATATTCAACTGATCCGTTATTGAAATTGCTTGAAGTCAACAAATATGGCTAGAAAAAAAAATAGTGGTCTTAACCTTTTCGACCCCAAAGTTGCCTGAGAGCAACTTCACTTATTTGTCATCTTATAGTAAAAGCTACGATTGACTTATGGAGTTAATTTAACCCTTTACACGGTACAGTTGCATATCTGCAGCCAACCGTAAAATTTCCCGTAATTTCGGAAGTAATTATCAAAACGACTCTTTTTTGCTATTTTACAACTATGCAAGGTTCCTTTTTTGAAATACACCTAATTCTGTTTTTACACGGTCTTTTTTTACACGGTTTTGATTTAACACGGTTTGAAAATAAAAAATTTTTTAATTTTTCGTGCTAAATGGAAGAAAATCTTGTAAAAAAATTAAAAATTTTTTAATTTTCAAACCGTGTTAAATCAAAACCGTGTAAAAAAAGACCGTGTAAAAACAGAATTAGGTGTACTGGTATTAATAGTGGGAAAAAGTAGCTAAATTTTACTTGACAGTACTTATTTTACCGTTTTTGCGAAAAGTTGCACGCATTTATTTTAGTGAAACAAAAGTGATTAAAACTTATTATTAAAAAACACACAAACACTTTACGAAACATGCGGAGTAGGACTGTGCTACAACAAACGCATTAATTGCTTTAAAAATTTTCATTTAAAACTAAACATATTAAAATAGAAAACAAGTTTTAATGCTTTTTTTTTTTTGTTGTTTCATGTTTTTTACAAAAAAACCTTACAAAATTAAAGTATATCAAAAAATAAAAAATACGTGTTTTAATTAATTTAAGTTTAAATCTAAAAAACAACATTTGATGACAAAATTCGCTGTTGCCGTGTAAAGGGTTCAGTAGGCACCAACAAATTAATATTTTTAGAAGTGAATGTAAAGCAAATTTCAAAAATTTTACCGTTATCCCTAAAATAATTTCCAATAACTTGCAGCGTTATCAGGGAAAGTTTGTGTTCTAATTGAAGTCTACGAATTGGAATATAATCAAAAAGTGATAACTTTGTATTTTTCCATAAATAATAAATAATTTTTCTGTAATTAAAAAATATTGATACAAAATTTATTTAACCCGTTTTAAGCTTAAATTGTTCAAAAGTAAACTAGCTTTATAACTCTAACAAAGAGGCATGGCGACTTCAAATGTCGTGTGCACACTTCTTAAGAAAGTGTTTCATGATTTAAATACCAAAAAGTAATATCGAGAAACAGGGTAAAATTCGGGGTCGAAAGGGTTAAAGCATGTCCAACTTTCCCAGCAAAATTAAATAAACGACGTTGAGGCCAAACAAAAAAAAAACAGATTGACGCAACGAAAATTATTTTCACGAATTGCATGACAAAAAACGCAATAAAATAAATTTGCAAGTAGACAGAAAGCACAAATGACAACAACAGTAACAACAACAACAATGAAAATAACAACTAAAATTTGTCATTTCCCCATAGAGCACGCAGCATTCAAATTGCACAAATGCCGCTTCGACTCCTGGCAGCAGTCCGATGCAAAAAACCGATTTAGAGTGGCAGCTTCTGTACGGTCGAAGGAGGAGGAGGAGGATACGAGGCGAAACATTTAAACTGCCACTGAAGCGACGGATCAAATAAGAACAGCAACAACAGTTGCAGTGGCAACAAAATTACGTATCGCAGCGAGGAGGGAAACGTTGTAAGCAATCATGCCAACTAAATATGTTTTACCCTATTTGGGAATTGTTGTTTGCCTTACATTCATTTTTTATGCAAGAACTGCTAACACCAATAACGGCACCGGCAACAACAATGCACACAAACATTTACAGCAACACCACAAACGTTGGCCACTGCTCGGGCTGTGCTTCAATGTTGCCGCAATTTGTGCAGTGGGCAAATTTTTCGTTGTTGTTGTAGTTTATTGTTGTTGTTGTTGTTGTAGATCTCTTGCAAGGAATCACTTACAATTTGCATATCTTTGCAACTATTTTACTGCTGCTATGCACAAGCAAATTTTTCCCCATCTGCTTGCTGCCCCTTTTGTAGCGCCACGCCTCGCTATGTTTCGCTTTGCTTTGCTTTGCTTTGCTTGGTTTGACTTTACTTTGCTTATTTGGCCCCCTTGCGGCGTTCTCTATTTCTCTTTCTGCAGCCTCTATCTTCCTCTCAAGCTATGCTCATTTCTTGCGGTTTCAGTTTCGATAAATAGCAAAAAAAAACATGCATACAATAAAGAAACTTCAGAAAATAGCAACAACAATATGGCAACAATAACAAAGGAACAGCAAAATGACAGCTAACCGCAAGGGATACATTCTGCCGGCACAATTCAAATCACACACACATACACACACATACTTATACACAGATATAAGTGGACATACATACATAAGTGTGAGTGAGAATTGGTGTGGAGCAGGAAGTGGTGGCAGCGGTTATTGAAGAAATTGTACAAGCAGAAATCTGTTGCGTGCATTTTAAATACAAAATGTCAGGTGGCAGTGAACGAATAATGAAAAATCGCACAAGTTTGTGGTTATAAGTATAAAAGACAACCCAGCTTGGACTGAGGCATGAATTTTTTGGTATTGATTAACCTGATAATTCTGATCTGGAAATACGGGTATATAGACATTTTTTACGCTGTAAACCTTTCGATAGACAACAATTTGCCTTAGGAGCATACAAATTGACTCTAGTTGCCCAAACCTTCTAGGTTTGTGCAACTAGAGGTTGTTTGAAGGTTACGTTTCCCTTGCAACACCCAAAAAGATGAGCCATGTTATGATATTAGTGCAATTTTTTAAGGGTAGATGGAAGGTAGTTAAAAAAGTGTGCAAGAAGCTGTGGCAGCTTTCAAACGAAAGTAAACTTAGGTCAAATTAGTTCCATTGTGATGCCAGTGGATCATTAGCCCCTTCGAATTAATTGGTCTAGGGTCTATTATATTCAAAATAATATATTACAAAGATAGCACCGTGCGACAAAAATTTTAAAAATTCTTCACACCGGAAAACATCTATATGGGCGTGAAACTAGAGTTCAAACATAGTAATACTGCGTACTCAGTTTTTCATTTCTACATCTTTTGTCCTTTTAAAAGGACTTCAAAATTTTTAAGGGGATACAAGATAAAAAAAAATATAAAAAATACTTAACCTCCTTAGAATATGGCGATATGTATATCAAATGAAAGAAGAAAGGCTCAAGAATTAAAATAACATTAATTTGTTATCTATTTGTAAAACAAGGATATGAAAAAAGTCCTTTAAATATTTTAATCCTTTATATCCTTGAAAATTTAAATAGAATTTTCTTGAAAAGTAAGTATGTTAAAACCCAAAATCTCCTTGATCTCGTGCAAAAATTTCATTATTCTGGCTTCATTGATTTTGTATCTGTTGGATCACCCTTTATGATTATTAGTACTTAAGTCTAACTCTCTTATTCTTTCTTATTCTCACACTCATTGTAAATATGCATACACACACACGCACCCATTATTGCACTCAAAATTTTCTTGCACTTGTACACACTTCACATGAATTTCATTGATCATTATAAGTCTATCATTCGCACGCATCAGTTTGGTTGTTTTACTTTCTCTCGAGGGCAAATACCTGTTGCGAATATACACCCCCAGACATTTTTTGTGTAGCCAAGAAAAACGATTCTTGGATCAAACAATCATTATGCTGTTAATTTAGCAAATGACGTAGCTTATTGTAACTGTCGTAATTGCGAGCCAAGAAAAACGATTCTTGGATCAAACAGTATCTATTTATTATTTAAAATACTGATACGCAAATAAATTAGAATTTTGTACTTCATTAGACTTGGAGCTTCCGCCTTTTTTTTAATAACTTTCGAACCAATAAAGGTAGAGAGATATAAAGGATTAAAATTTTCAAAGGACCTTTTTCATATCCTTTTTTTACAAATAGATAAAAACTAAATTTTGTTTAAATTCTTGAGCCTTTCCTCTTTCATTTGATATACATATCGCCATATTCTAACGAGATTAAGTATTTTTTAAATTTTTTTATTTTTTATCCTTTTCAAAATTGTGAAGTCCTTTTAAAAGGACAAAAGATGCAGAAATGAAAAACGAGTACGCAGTATTACTATATTTGGTCTCTAGTTTCACGCCCATATGGAATTTTTCTGGTATGAAAATTATTATTTTTTTTTTGTCGCACGGTGTTATATTCAAAATAATATATTACATATGTAGATAGTAAATATTAATAAAAAATTTATATTAAAAAAAAGATTATTTGCCAAAAAAAATGAAAAACTCTTCTTAAGGGAAATGAACTGGAAAGAAAGAAGATGGTTCGCTACTGCAGTTCGGCGCTAATGGAGGGTTTTCACTGCCTACGTTGCCTATAACAACCCAAATAGAAGATTAATTTTTCATATGAAACTCATTATTCAATGACAATTGAATCTATGAACATCTTAAACTATGTATTTCAAAAAGAATGACTTCATCACTTCTTGATATTAAATACTTACCACTACTAACTATACAAAAAGAATTACATTAGGTCAAAAAACTGATCTCTCTCTTGATCTCTTCTTGATTTTAAATACTTTCCACTACTAACTATACAAAAAAAATTACATTTGTTCAAAAAACTTGGAGATTCGCCGTGTAGCAACTTTGCTCTTATCGAGTTTTAAATTGTAACGATTCCATGTGTGAGCGAGGACCATAAGGTCTTCCATGAAATGTTTTCTTCAAAAGTCCTATTGACTACTTCAAGGTTTATTGTGTTATAAGTAGACAAAAATTGGTTTTAGTTAATTATTTACTCAGAAATACGTTAAGGAAGAATTGAGGAAATCCATAGTGGAATGAATGCTTGGAAAACGTCCAGGAGAATGCTCGAAGACTAGCTCCAAAGGTGGTCAACGAGTAGCTGGAATAAAGATGATTTTTTGTCCCTTAAAATTCCATATATGTTGAAATATACTTCACTGTGATATTTCAAGCTCCAACAGTGATGATGTCTACCTTCCAGAAAAGCATATTTACAACGTAAAGATACCTCAATAAGATTTCTACCAGGGACCGGAAATAACAGTTATTTATGAAAACTATATTTGAAAAACTTACTGTGAAGGAAAGGTCATACAAATAAATGAAATATACCAATACATATCTGTTCACACGGAGAACCAAACTTGGCAATACACTTTTATTTTGTAATTTCAATTGAAAAAATAAGAAAAAAGAACTATTTTGTTTTTCTATTTTAAAAACCCCATAGTAATAATTATTTTTGATTTTTTTTCATATTAGTCTATAAACAACAGTTTTTTTTCGATTTTTATTTTACTTGTCCTATGATAACAATTATTGGTGACTTTTTTTTAAAAAAGTCATCAAAAAAAATCTGCCAGAGACTTTTATTTTTTAAGTCATCAATAAAAAGCATTCAGTGACTTTTATTTATAAAAGTCATCAATAAAAATTAGTCACTTTTATTTACATATAAATCAATAAAAATCATTCAGTGACTTATATTTATAAAAGTCATCAATAAACAATTAGTCACTTTTATTTATACGAGTAAAAGTCATCAAAAAAATTATTCAATGACTTTTATTTTTTAAGCCATCAAAAAAATTATTCCGGGACTTTTACTTTTAGTGTTACACATTCAATTGTATTAAATTTTTTTCTTTTTTAATTTTTTACACAATAACGGGAACACGATTGCCGAACGACATTCGTTCGAATGTCGAATGACATAAATTCAAAATTGCGTATAAATTCAAAATTGCTTATAAATTCAAAATTTACACTACAGTGTTTTTAAAGTCATATTGCACAATAGTGTGTGCTGGGTCGCAAAGGGTTAAGCTTTTAAGATGTCCTAACAGGACACTGCCTAGTAGCAGCACATGTATGCACATGCAGGATGGGAACGATGAAAGCAACAGCAAATGCAAAGAGATCATCAGCTTCTTCTTCGCCATCTTCAGGACTCGTTTAATTTGCTTAGGAGCGCCGGTCTTCCCAAAGCAAACCAAACTCCATCGCTCAAGACCCAACAGCGGCAATGGCATGGCCCATTTGGCGTACAGTATAACATAACCTAACTTTGTGAGTTTAAAATTTCAAAGCAATTCAATCATAATCAGCCACTTCAGTGCTTGCGATGCAATCGAGAGTTAACACTCGAACGCTCGACCAATGCAATCTTTCAAATATTTTATATATGGAGACAAAATTAGATCTTTTAATCATTTAGGTTAATAATTTGCAAAAGCAATTAAGAAATTTAGAATTAAAATTATTTAATTACCAAAGAATTTATAAACTAGTAAAAGCCACTTCAGATTTTAATTCATAAAGAAATGTTAATTATAATAAATGGCACCATTTTTACTACTTCAAGCATTCCAGTGTTAAAATGTTCTTGCTCTAGTTTACTTCATCCGCAACTTGGCCTTACTCCTCCTTACAGCTTATCTGCTAACAGAATCGCCCAAGTCATTGTCCATTTGTGTCCCTTTAATTCATTTAGTTGCCCGACGGCTGCTCGTCCTTTTGCTGGACATCTTTTCTTTATTGCCGCGCTGGAGCTGCTTTGCATGGTGCGGTACAGTTGACACTGCTCGCAGGCAGCAGACAATCACTTTTAATTAAGATTCATTACGGCTGCCCACATTGATGGCGGTTGGCTATTTGTGTATGGCTGTCAGTTTCAATGTGTGTGTGTGTGTGTGTGTGTGTGTGTGGTTTGGTGTCCACTGTCGTTTGCCGCTTGGGCTCGGTAAATTTTCCAAAGGGTTACACTTTGGGCCACACACACACACACACACACACACACATACACAGGCCGCAACTTTGTCATTTCACATGATTTTATTGTTTGCGGGCTACCCAAAAGTTGCGGCTAAGGGCAAATTTTTTGCCTTCCTTATTCATTCATTTATTTATTTTTCTTCCCTTTCTATTTATACTTTTAGTCATTTTGCGCAGCGTATAATTTTACGCAGTGTGTTTGTGTATTTGTCTGTGTGTGTGTTTGTGTGTGTTGTGATTGCTTACTGATTTCTGCAAATCAAAACCAGCCAGAAATGGTGCAGCTGCGCCTCGATTGTTTTTTTTTCATAATATATACATTTTTTATGTATATGTTTTGTTGTCTGTTGGCCCCAAAGTGCGCATTACGTCAACAAATGTAAAACAAGAACTTATGCAAAAATCATACAAAAACACAAAAGGCAGCAACTCGAAACTTTCCCTCAACAAATTGTTTGCACTGATGTTGTTTGCTATCTTTTTGTTGTTGTTATTGTTGATTTTATTGTAATTGTTTTTTGTTGTAATTGTTTTTGTTGTAGTTGGTTTTAGTTGGCGCCGGTTTGTGTTGGTATTGGTGCTGCGCGAATTTGATTGAAAATTCATTGAAATATTTATGTCGAAATTGATAGAGACTAAAACTGCGGCGCTCTGCGTTACAGAAATCACACAAAAAACAACAACAACAACAAAATTCAAAACGCCAACCCACAGTGGCTAAAAAGGAAACTAAAAATGGCGATAGAGAAATCAAATCAACCGCAATCGCAATCGCAATCGCAATTCGCTGGAGAATTGACCTTTCACTTTGACTATGCGGAAATGACCAGTGTTTTTTGTTATTGCATTTGCTTTTTTTATTGTGGTTTATTGTTGTTGTTGTTGTTGTTAACATGCTGTTGCACACGGCAGCGTAATAGTTGCTCGATGGCCTCCCAGCGCCGCAGTGTCGTGTTGTCGGTTTTGATTGATAGTTTGCATTTTGTTGTTGCCATTATGGTGTTATTGTTATTGTTGGCTGTCGGTTTTTGTGAGCTTTTATTGGCCGCAAAACAGAAATCGCCTCTCAACCCAGTTGCGTGTGTGTTCGTGGGCGTGTGTGTGTGTGAATTTCTGTGTTGCGTTTCGTTTTTTCTTGTTTTGTGTAAATTGTTTTCATTTTTGTTGTTGTTGTTGTTGAAGTTTTCGCTCGCTCAATTTCAATTCGCATATCGAATGTAAATTTATTCCCATTGCTGTCATGGCTGTCGCTTTTTACCGTCGCTCGCCTAGCACAAAGGTGCTCAGTGTTTCAATTATTACACACAAAAAAACGACAGCAAAAGACAAGAGGCAAACGAACAAAAAGCACCACGCAACGCATAACAAATGCTGCAAATAAAAACTTTGCTAACATGCCATCGTCCCCGGAGAAATCTCCAACCGAATGGCCGCTTTTGAATGCTGCCATTTAAAATGACACGCCTCCATAAGCAAATGCATAATTGATGTAATTTGTTGCTGTTGGAAAAATTCAAATGTCATGCTTTGCGTTTGATTAAACCGCAACGCAAAGACGTGATTTGCTCGGCCCATTGTCGTGTGAAGGAATTTGATTTTCGTTATTGGGTATGCAGCCGATATTGTCAGACTAAAAAATTAAATTGATTCTTATTTTTATTTTATTTATTAGATCTTTGATAAAGAAGTTGAATGAGAAGAATGAAGTAGAATGTATGTTGTGTTATTTGTGTTGAATTTTTTATTGCAAGGACAATCAAATTTGTCTTTTTTTGAGTTTAAATTAATTAAAACTAAATCTTAGTGGCCAACTGTCAATGTGTGCTGAGAGGACATGCATATTATTTGTCCAAAAGGAAAGGATTTTTCTTCAATGCACCTCAAACTGACTTTAAGAACCGTTAGAAATGGAGTAGCAGAACTCCTAGCACACTTCTTGCTGACTTGAAATGTTTTCTCAAACCAACTGAATAACATAGGTTCCGAAGAAAGACGTTTCCTTACTTCCATTCCTCGAGAATTGCTACATTCTGTGGCTCCTAGAACACTCTTATTGACTTGAAATGCTTTTTTTTACTTTCATTTGTCATGAAATGCTATATTCTGCGAGTCCTAGAACACTTTTATTGACTTTAAATCTTTTTTTTCGAGTCAGCTTAATAACATAGGTCCAAAAGAAAGGCTTTTCATTTACTTCAGCTAGAAGCAGACCTCTAAAAACTTTACCTCCTGCAAGTCCCAGCACATTTCTTGTTGACTTTAAAACTTTCGACCCCAAAGTTGCCTGAGAGCAGCTTCATCTATTTGTCATCTTATAGCAAAAGCTACGGCTGATTTGTGGGTTTATTTTAAGAAGGCACCAACAAATTAATATTTTTAGAAGTAAACTCAAAGCAAATTACAAAAATTTTACTGTTATCCGCAAAATAATTTCCAATAATTTGCAGCGATATCAGTGAAAGTTTGTGTTCTAATTGAAGTCTACAAATTGGGCGCGTTTGATCAAAACCCTGTTTCCTTAATAATGGTTAAATAAAATGAAAAAGTGATCATTTTGTATTTCTCCATAAATATTAAATAATTTTAAAAATAATTGTAATAATTGTAAAATATTGATACAAAATTTATTTAACCCATTTTAAGCTAAAATTGTTCAAAAGTAAACTAACTCTAGAACTCTAACAAAGAGTTCTGGCGACTTCAAATATCGTGTGCACATTTGTTAGGAAAGTGTTTCATGATTTAAATACCAAAATGTAATATCGAGACACAGAGTGAAATTCGGGGTCGAATAGGTTTACCGAACCAAATGAACAATTTTTGTCAACAGAGGTGCATTTCTTTTCTTCCAACCTAAGCAAGTATCTTAGAATGCAGCCTTTTACATCTTATAACACACATTTTATATACTTCAAATGTCTTTTTATCGAACCAACTGAATATTATAAATTATAATACAAAAGATTCTGAAACCAGGATCAAATGACATCGGATCACCTTCTTACTGAATTCATGTTAAAGAGTCATCATTTCACTCTAAAAATTAGTCAATAAATGTGTGATTTTGCTGAAGTGTAAATACCAGAATTTCTTTATGTTCTAATCATTTTAATCTTTGTGCCAACAAAACAAAGTTTACAGGAACTGAGGATCTTTCAGCAAGACAATGCTCAGCCGCATGTTAAAAAGTCGTCCAAAAACTTTGAATACGCTTCAATGAAATGTCCAACCTTGCATACCGTATTCACTGGGCATTGCTCCTGCCGACTAATGTTTGTTCCAGTGGAGGACTCATTGTCTGGCTGAGCGATTCTTACGAAGAATCTTAAAACTGGTTCGAATTCTGAATCGTCTTAAAATACGAGCGATTTTTTAATGTGTAATTTGTATGTTGTTTGAAAAATGGGACACGTCGTAGCTAATGATGACTATAATTTAAATAAAATACATTGCACATTATATTTATAGGAAAATTTATTTATTTATTTATTTTATTTATCTTATTTATTTTATTTATTTTATTTATTTTATTTATTTTATTTATTTTATTTATTTTATTTATTTTATTTATTTTATTTATTTTATTTATTTTATTTATTTTATTTATTTTATTTATTTTATTTATTTTATTTATTTTATTTATTTTATTTATTTTATTTATTTTATTTATTTTATTTATTATATTTATTTTATTTATTTTATATATTTTATTTATTTTAATTATTTTATTTATTTTATTTATTTTATTTATTTTATTTATTTTATTTATTTTATTTATTTTATTTATTTTATTTATTTTATTTATTTTATTTATTTTATTTATTTTATTTTATTTATTTTATTTATTTTATTTATTTTATTTATTTTATTTATTTTATTTATTTTATTTATTTTATTTATTTTATTTATTTTATTTATTTTATTTATTTTATTTATTTTATTCATTTTATTTATTCTATTTATTTTATTTATTTTATTTATTTTATTTATTTTATTTATTTTATTTATTTTATTTATTTTATTTATTTTATTTATTTTATTTATTTTATTTATTTTATTTATTTTATTTATTTTATTAATTTTATTAATTTTATTAATTTTATTTATTTTATTTATTTTATTTATTTTATTTATTTTATTTATTTTATTTATTTTATTTATTTTATTTATTTTATTTATTTTATTTATTTTATTTATTTTATTTATTTTATTTATTTTATTTATTTTATTTATTTTATTTATTTTATTTATTTTATTTATTTTATTTATTTTATTTATTTTATTTTATTTTATTTATTTTATTTATTTTATTTATTTTATTTATTTTATTTATTTTTTTATTTTATTATTTTATTTATTTTATTTATTTTGTTATTTTATTTATTTTAGTTTTTTATTTATTTTATTTATTTTATTTATTTTATTTATTTTATTTATTGTATTTATTTTATTTATTTTATTTATTTTATATATTTTATTTATTTTATTTTATTTTATTTTATTATTTTATTTTATTTTATTTTATTTTATTTTATTTTACTTTATCTTATTTAATTTAATTTTTGATTTAATTTAATTTTTTTATTTATTTAATTTTATTTTTCTCTCAGGATTGAGCCAGTTCATGCCAAGAGAGCTCACATCGAAGGAAACAACGCCACAAAGAGAACATCTGGGCCCGAAAAAGTCGAGCTATACCGTCCCATACTCCTAAGGCGTTCCTACGTAGACGCTTTTCCATTAAAATGTTACACAGATTGCAGAAAGCGATGAAATCTGAGCTTCAGAAAAACTACTAGGAAAATTCTCCCTAATTCCATCTCGTGGAGGCTAGAAGAAATATTAGGGAAGAAATATTACTCACGACGAACTCGTTACTCCACTAGCTCGGTATGCTGTAATTTTAAATTTGTTTTTTGTTTTTGTAAATCAATCATATTAACGAACTACTAAGTAACAAAGTAACAAGCTGGCAGAGTTGACAACTTTTATTTTTTTATTATTTTTTAATTTTTTTAACTAAGAAAACTGTTCGTAACCACTCTTCAAATCTTTTTCGAGCTCAGGTGCTTGGAAGCACCTGCCACACATTCTAGTCTGTAAGCACTGTTTTGTTTTTTTTTTGGCCTCGATTGGCGGTTTCCGTTCTGTTAACTTTTTCCTGTATCTCGACCGACACGTGGCCGCTTGTATTAAGAAATAAAATTGCAACATCGTAATCAACACAAACAAAAACTAGAGAAAAAGTCCACCGGAAAAGTAACAAGGTGACAGACCCGACAATTTTTAGCTTCTTATAATTTTATAATTTTTTTTTAACTAAGATAACTATAGAGAAAAAACACACCTAAAGTTGAAAACTCTATCAATTTACAAATTAACGAATTACTAAACAAACAAGGACAATGAGATTACCTCTTTTGCTCTGTTGACTCTGACTTCGATCGCCAGACTTGCTGTCCAACATACTGACCACTAAATCAAGGCAGACGTCGTCAAGCCTGTTGAAAAAAAACATTTTTGCAATCAATGACATTTACAGTCTACACAATAACAACAATAACACCAACAACATAAAAAACGTTCCACCCTTCAAAAACAAAAAAAAAAACATTGTGACGCCTCAACTCACTTTTGGGTTTTTGCAATTTCAGCTTCTAGCAAATCTTTCGAGTAAACAAAATCAAATTAATAATTCTGCGCTCTGGCCGCACTGTCAATTGGGCCAATAAAGTAGTCGGTCGGTTGTGTGCTGACAGTCGGCATATGCGCTGGCATCAACAAATGGACAGTGCCATGCAAGCACGCAATCTTTTTGGCCGGCCAACACTGACTGTGATGAGTGCGACAAAATGTGGCGAGTGCGGCGAATGTGGCAAATGTGGCGAATGCGGCAGATGCGGTCGTCTGCGTGGTCCTGTGTGTCGTCCTGCAACGAGTTTAGTTGATAATGCGCAAACGTTCGCTGCTGCCCGGCTGATACAGTTCAGACTCATTGTTGCCTGCTGCTATTCAAGTCGGATATATGTACACATGTATGTACATATGTATGTATGTATATGTACTGAGCTAAATGCCGGCAAGCATTGGCCTGTGTATGTAAGTGGATTGGCGCAGAACTGCGAATGGTGCTGTGAATTTCCGTTTCGATTTCGCTGCCGTTAGTGGAGCCGTTGTATTGGCCACAAGCACTCACAAACACACATATATAGTACACACACATGAATACGCACAACGCAAAGCGGCTGTAATTCTGTGAACTTATGAAGTGTTTATGATAGCTAAGCACTTTATGCATCAATTGTTGTTGGCATCAGCAGCCGCCACCGCCGCCCCAGCACGCGGCGCCTGTGACCGTGAACGCGCTGGCTGCTCCATCGTTATTACTCGTAATAATATTTTATGAGTCGCATTCACGAAAGTGTTCAATATTCAAAATTGCAATTGCTCGAAAGTGGTTTCGGCAACACATTTGTGGGCGGAGGCCTAAACAGAATTTGTCGACCAAAGAAAGTGTGCAAAATAGCCAAAATTCGTACAGATTGTGGAATCGAAATGGCCTACCATAAAAATATCATTTTACTGCCACAGATTTACTGCTCTAAAATCAGAACAGCCCCAATTGGCCACACATCCATTCGCGGCTCAGTGCTCCGTCGACTGGACCCTTTTGGCAGTTGCGCATTTTCGTTTCGTTCGGCTTCGGGCATTTCGGCGCAGTTTCCACGCTAATGAGTGCAGCGCCTGTTCGCTGCTTTTTCAATTTGTTGCCTTACCCGAAAATCCACCGACCAGTGCACCAGCGTTTCGGGATTTCGCGTTGACAGTTGTGTGATTTAAAATTTAATTAGTAGTCGGCCTGTGCGCGCTGGGCAACTCTGCAGTTGTCATGGCGACGTGTTGCCGCTCGTGTGGGGTCTTACTGTGTGTGTGTATGTGTGCGCCTGCTGTTTGTTTGTATCTTTTCAGTTATGTGCGTATTCGGCGCTTTAAAAAGGCACACATACGATTAAGTTTCGCAGATTCATACTCACTGATAGCATTTTTCAACATTTTGCTAGAGTAACTGGCCGAAAAAATTTATGACTAGTGGTTATAACATTTGGCTTAACTTTTTTTTTCACCGTGCGATAACCACTTTCGTCGAGACCCATCCAAAAGATTATATAGTCGTGAAACTAGAGTTTTCTCCAGACCCATCCAAAAGATTATATAGGCGTGAAACTAGAGATCATTCATAGTAACATGGCGTATTTAGTTTTTAATTTTTTGATCCGAAGTCCTTTTAAAAAGACTGATGAACATATGGGTATCAAATAAAAGAGGAAACTTGTCGCCTTTAGACTATATTTTCTTTTTTGAACTTTCAGGGCCAAATATGACAGTAAGATCCTTTCAAATATGTATCCTTCAATATTATTGAAGTTTTTTAATGAGTCTCTTTGAAAAAAATACATGTTTTGGATCTCAGTCTGTGGTATATTCAGCCCTATCAGCAATCTCGGGAGAAATTTTTTTTCATGGAAATATTTCTCTTCCCCCGAAGGGAGTTCCTCTATCGTGAATTTCCATCGGAAAATGTTTCCAATCGAAAAAAAATGCTACCAAGTTCTGAGAAAAAATTCAGCTTTCGGAATTCATATTTTGACAGTCAACGGAAAAAATAATTTAAGTAAAATTGCAAAATGTTCCGTAGCTTTACACACACACTGCTTTATTATAGCGGCTGAAGAAGAAATCTCAGCGCAAAAAAAGAAGTGAGATTAGTGCGAAGGAATATACGAGACAAATCCTATCCTTTGGAACTACCAGCTACGCTGTACCTATTAACATCTAAAATTTCAGAACAAATATGCTATTTGATTATTTGCTTTAGATTTGTAAAATACTTTCGCGTCAACAAACCCGCATTCAAATATTTGCTGGAAGTGCTCACAGAACCTTTGCCGCCAACACGAACAAATTTTGCTGTAACGCCAACTATAAAGTTATGCGCTTCGTTACGGTTCTTCGCTGAAGGCAGCTACCAAACTGGCGTGGGCAAAGACTTCGACATTGGGTTGGCGCAATCTTCATTTTCAGAAGTGCTTTCCGAAGTGTTGAGCGTTCTAGAGCGCGAATTGTGCCCGAAATGGATACAAATGCAGAAGACAGCGGAGGAAAAAAGTGCGACTAAATTGCACTTTTACAACAAATTTAAAATCCCAGGGGTGCTGGGCTGTATTTACGGAACGCACATTCGGATCATCGGTCCTCCGGAAAATAAGCATTTGTACTATAACCGGAAAGTGTGTTATAGTTGCAGTAAAATTAAAATAAATAGGAAATTAAACTTAAAATTTTCGGTATAACAATTCTTTCCCGCACAATTTGTTGATGGAAATCACAGTGAAAAAATGAGCGAGGTTTTCCATCGAAATGCCTTTCACGATAGCAAAATTTCCTCCGAAATTTTTCGAACATGCTTCACAATTCCAAATTTCGGAGGAAGAGAAAAATTCCAAGGAAATTTTTGTTCGCAATCGGGCTGAATATGTTATCTTAAAATTTATTGTTCTATCTTTAGATTAGAGTGACAAAAATAAGGATATAAACTTTTATAAGCAATAATTTAGTATGGAATACGTATATCTTAAAAAAAAAAGCTATTATAAAAATCTTTAAAATGTGTGTGTCCCTAAAATTGTAAAGTCCTTTAAACGGACAACGGATCAGAAAATAAAAACTAAGTATACCAGGTAACTATAAATGATTTATTTAAATAAGATTTTTTAATAATTTTTTTAAATGCATTTTTCTCCCAACCCACTTTATGCTTTATTGCCGCATGTCCCAAAAAACCCAGTGTTGCTAGATTAGGAGATTTCCTCCTAGATTTAGGAGATTCCTGGTTGATTCTTGATTCCTCCTTTTAGGAGAATTTTTAGGAAGAAGAATTGTTTAGGAGAAAGTTTAGAAGATTTATATTTTATGTGAGGGGATTTTTCGGATCCTTAGTGGATTTTTGGAACATTTTTGGATAACGAAATATGAAGTATTGGGAACACTGGCAACAAAACATATGTTGGCAACTATTTAACAGTCAAAGCACCCTATTGTGTTAAAAATTTGTAAGCTTACAAAATGTAAGCTCGATCTATCTCGTTCTCACTTATTGCTGTCACAATGAAATCCCGCCAAAAGTGGCACTTTTTGTTTAATTCATTTGTTATATGTTTGGGTGTTGTTAACTTTTTGTTGCTAAGTTGAAGATGAATAAAAAAAGGCTGCACTAAAAAAAAATTATATGTATATATTTTTATTTTTTTAGGAGATATTTAATTCCTTTAAAATGACGCAAATTATGAAAAAATTTTATGAGATTTTTTTTAACTTTTGCGAGGAAATTTCAGTATTTTTTTTAGATTTAGGAGAAAGTCATTTCAGATATCTGGACACTGCACAAACCTAGACATAATAATGTCAACAAAAAATTTTATTTTTTGTCCTTTGCATACTTTGAAGTTGTTGTTGCTGTTAGCTTACTCTACTACCAAAAACTAAATCTGCACCCAAAATGTTTTAGACAAATCAGAATTTTCATATTTACAAGCTTCAAGTACAGCGCCGCAAATTTCACCTGTAAGTGTGTGTTTGGATGTGTGTGTATGTGTGTGTGTGTGATAAGCACACCATTCCCTCCTTGCTATGAACGCAGCTTTTTGGTAGAAACTTGAGCGCTTCTGTTGCCACTTTACTTTGCTTTTATTATCTACTTCGCGTGTAGAGTCGCCTCGGTGCGCAGATTAGGAATTACCATTTTTTTTCTTCGTCCTGCTTCTTATGTTCATTTAGACATTCGCATTTTTCGTGTTGGTGTTGTTTGTGTGCGCTGCTCTTTTTGCTGTACAATTCTGTTGGCCATGTTAATGAAGTATAATGTGTATGTTGCCGTTTAACTGTTCCCCTCTCTCTCTCTGTCGCTGTCTCTCGCCGCGACTTGTGCAGCCATTGTCGGATAATCGTCACTTGGGCAGTGTCTGTGGCGCTGGTCTACTTATGGGCATTAAAGTACAAATAAATTTTTAATGACTTTCGCCGGTGAACGAACACACAAGCGAGTAGCAACGCCAAGCTGCCAGCGTTGGCAGATTGTGTTTACTCGCCACGGAAACGATGTGTTTATGCCGGCACTGATGCTTAACAGTCTACAAAATTTAATTGGAAAATTCTTAAAATTTGTTCTTCTTTTCTTTTGAATTATTTTCTTTTTTATGTAATTTTTGTGTGTGCGCTTTCAAAGGAAATTTGAAATTTGTATTTTGTTTTGTTTTGTCAAAAGTGATACTTGGAAAAAACGCCATTAAATACTGAATGAATGCATTGGCTTGAAAGTAGGTGCAAGTTTGAGGCAAAATTAACTGCTATGAGACTTATTTCTTTAAGCTAAAAGTCTATTAGTCAAGTTTATGGCCATATGGGACACACAAGAGAATTGAAGAGAGAATTTGGTAGACTTTTTTCCTTAAGCTAAAAGTCTATTAGTCAAGTTGATGGCCATATGGGACACACAAGAGAATTGAAGAGGGAATTTGGTAGAGAAAAGGTTTGTTGACAACTTAGTATTTTAGACGTTAGATGGACAAACAAACTACTAACTATACTAACTTAGTTTTTTCACAAACGTAAATTCTCAAAAAAAAAGGTGGAAAGATGGACTTGAAACCAAACAAACTTCTGTAAGTTAGATGTTTGCAATTTATATTTGAACGTCAGGCAGTAAGTTAAGCGACCTGAAATCTGGTCGAGAATAAAGTTGCATCAGCTATTCCTTTTCTACTTAAAAGCAGGGATTTAATTATTTTAATTTTTTTTTAAATTAATTGCAATGTAACTATTACAATGTAACATAAAATTTATTTGTTGATTATAATTATTATTTGCGACAATTAATTTTTACGTTGCATAATAACTGTTATGAGAAATAAATATTGTTTTCATTCTCGATAATTATTATTTTGGGATTTTTTCTGTTTACGTTGGTTCACAACTTTTATTTATGATTTTTTATTATTTTTATTTTTTATTTTTTTAGAAACTATAATAACTATTATTTGAAAGACAATTTTTTTTACGTTGCCTCATAATTTTTATGAAAGAAATTTTTTTTATTTACGTTGCCTTACCACATTTTGGGTATGAATTGATTTTTAATTGTTTAGTTGTTGGTGGAAATTAGGTCTCTGCAGTTAATTTGCGTGTGTCAGTTTAAAACAATTAAAAATTAATTCATATCCAAAATATGGTAATTCAATGTAAAAACTTTAGTTTTAAAAATAATAGTTATCGGCAACGTAAATGAAAAAAAATCATAAATAAAAGTTATGAAGCAACGCAAAAAAAATGTCTCAAAATAATTGTTATCGATTAAGTAAATTAAAAAAATCATAAATAAAAGTTATGAAGCAATGTAAAAAACAAAAATCCCAAAATAATAATTATCGACAACGAAAAATATACTTGTTACTTATAAGAGTTATTATGCAACCCAAAAATATTTATTACATAATAGTTATAGGCGACGTAAACAATTTCTTATTGGGAATAATTATTATAATGCAATAATTATAATAGAAAATTCTTAAATTAGGGCAATTTTTTTATTCCCAAAAATATGGATAATAAATATTTTAGGTCTCTGCTTAAAACAGTCTTCAATATCTAAGAAAAACGAGACTATATTTTCTATTCAAAAACTCGAGCTATATTTTTTGTCTACCGAGATTATTTCGGTGTAGGTACAGCAGCGCTCTGGTGGCACTTAAAACCGCACTATGAAAAAATCATTTTAGAAACCATTAAAAACATATAAAAGGATCAACTTAATAATAACCAAATCTTCAACTTGAACGTCACATCAAGTTTACTGGCCAACTGGTGCACACAGCTGAGTTAAGTAATCTTAAAATTGGGCAAGAACAAAGTTGCATAATGCATTGGTTTTGCACTTAATCCATTCTTCAATATCTTTTGAACACGAAGCTTTCTTTTCTAGTCCGGCATGAGCTATCAATTTGCCTTCCAAATCCACATTTTGTGTCACATTCTCATTTGTGTTAATGTTGGCTTGGAATTTAAATTCACTTTGTGAGATCCAGGAAGTGTAAAATCTTTCTGATTTCCATTTTTGAAATTAAGTTAAGGTCTTCTGGGAAGAGTGTCCCGCGTAAGAATTGCCTGCTGCTTGCTAAACCCGAGCATGCACACATAAACTGGATCAATGTGTGTTCTTGTTCCGCCTCTCAAAACTACGACATTGATTGTTGCAGGATATTTGCGATCGACCGTAAGAACCGCAGTGAGTCTGCTGCGAGGATGAAGATGTTGTGTTCAACATTTTTCCCATACACACTAACCTTCAAAAATCAAGTATTGTAGGAGATTTTAGTACCAATTTTGATTAAGAACGAAATAAACACTTAAAAACATTTTCAGTTTCGGCTTAATTCTGGCATTCAAGTTAATTTCTGAGCTTTGATGTATTCAGAGACCTATAGTAGAATTTTATGGCGAATATTTTCGTGGTACATTTTGTCCTTAAAAAGTCCTGTTTTACAGGACATTCTTGGCATTTTAGAAAAAAAGGGTCAAATTGACCCATACAAATAGGAGCTACAGGGTTAAAATGCTCCACAAAAATGTTCTTCGTAGTATTTTACATCAAATTGCTGAACCCATCATATACCTAAAATGTGAGGTTACATGGTTCTCGTATGCCGATTTACCATAAGAATGTGCAAAAAGGGGAAAACTTTGACCCCCCCCTAAAAAAAAATTCAGATGTAAACTTTCAAAACGCCGATACACGTATATTTTTTTTACCCTGTCTAGCAAAATCCATTGTCAGAACCTTGTTATTTAAAAAAAATTTGATTTTGTTGTGCAGTGTAATTTGTTGAGAAAATTTTAAAAGTTCGCATTCCTTTTTTGGTATCTAATCAATTTTTTTTAGTGCACTGCACCAAGTCAGATCACATTAAATTTAGAGAATAAAGCTGCTGTAAGCACCCACCAAGCAAAATGTGAGAAATAGGCAACAATCGTCAGTGGCAACAAATTGGCGACTCGCCGATTTATTGCCGCAGCGACAAATTAGCAATATGCCCCAAAAAAACAATTGTGTTGTGGATAAAAACACTTTGTTTTCCAGGACTTTGAAATATCGAATTAAATTATGTTTCGTATTTCAGTGAGATTGATCGTATTTTAAAAATTGTTATTCATTCGTCGACGAATAGTCTGAGTCTGATCTGTTACTGGCAGCTGAATTTGGTGAAAGTTGTGTGCTTCTATTAAACGTTGTTTGAAGCGGCATTTGAAGCCAAGTCCTCACTTTCAATACCACAAAATCACTGCAATCTCTCCGGATTCTGAGAACAGTCGAGTAAAAACGTGAGTTCAAACTTTTACTGGAAAAAAAGGAAGCGCCCTGACAAGGAGAACAACTAATTTTACTTTTGAATTTTGCCAATTGTTACTTTTTAAATAAAATTAAAATATTACAAATACGTTTGTTCACAACACTTATTGCTTAATTTAGCAAGTCGCCTAAGGCAATAAAAAAGCTATATGAAAATGACTCGTCAAGGCGATAAGAAAACGACTCGTCCAGGCGATACAAAAACAACTCGTCCAGGCGATAAGAAAACGACTCGTCCAGGCGATACGAAAACAACTCGTCCAGGCGATAAGAAAACGACTGGTCCAGGCGATACGAAAACAACTCGTCCAGGCGATAAGAAAACGACTCGTCCAGGCGATAAGAAAACGACTCGTCAAGGCGAGTCGCTTTCGGCGGACGTTTTAGAGCGACTGGTGATACGAAATCGATACGCTGGCGATATTACCGGCGATAAATTTGTTGCCGGGAGCGAATCGTTTTCTTATTGCCGGAAACAAAAAATGTGGCATAGATTTGTAGAATCTCGAGCCATCACAACAAATTTTCAAACCCACTCAAATTCAAATCCATTCACAAAATACTGTATTTTTTTATTATAAAATAGAACTTTGATGAAAATTTGTCGTTCGTTGCGCCTTCAAAGCTTATGGCATGCAGCGCTGTATTTTGTGGTAAATTTTCGAGTTGTTGTTTTTAATATTTTAGCCATTGCTGCCTCATAGCATACGCTGGTCAGTAAGCTGCGCCCAATTTTCAAGCACTTTGTGGTTACAGCAAAAATATGAGCCACCAGCTGCCATGGCGCCACAGCCGGCGCGCTGCCTTGAGGCGTTTCGGTGCGCTCGCACTCGTGAATCTTTGTCCATTTTTAATGATTCAATAAACATTTTACATTCATTTAGTGCACATTTAACCGTTATTTGCAGCGTCTGCATTTTTGAACGTAAAACAAAAACAAAATGCAAACTTTTACGACACCATTTGGGCATGCGAAATGTATCGCATTGCTGGTGAAATATTTTGCCATGCTGCAAATTTCATTTCCTCTCTCACACACACACACACTCATAAATTTGTATAGGACTGTTGTTGTTTTTAATATTTTGTTTGCTTTTGGGCCAATGCTTCGAACATTTATGCGGCACACAGTTGGCCCAGCGCATGTTTGCTTTACGAGCCATTCTATATAATAATCACAATAATTTTTCGGGCCCAATTTTTATTGCAGCACTGAACGCCAACGAACAGCACATTTCCGCGCCGCTAATTAAATGCTGAGTAAAAATGTTAATCATATGCTGCATAAAATATGGTCAATTCGTGTCAAGAAATTGACCGCGGGGCGTATGAGTAACATGCAATACGGGCGAATGCATGCAAAATTGCGGCCCTAAGCTTTGGCACGTTTGTGTCTATGTGTTTGTGTCTAAAGTGCAGTAATGACAGCATGCACGGCGAGTGGTGCCGCTGATTGCTGGGACAATTTTGCATGTTGCTGGCTATGAAAAGCGCTGCAGATAAATTTACTAAAAGTGCACAAAGTGCTACTAATGGTTATTGGGGAGAGCTAAAAGCTAAGTGCCTTCATATGTATGTACTACTGAAAAGCTAAAAAGTTATTCTATATACATTGAAAATATTGTTATTGTTTGCTTAAACAAATGTTCGCCTTAAATGTTGTTCAACGGCTAATAATCGCACAACTTTAATATGCAAATCTAAGTGCGGCCATTGACATGCAAACTCAGCTGTCACGTGATGGTACATTATTTTGCTTTTTAAGCGACAAATGCGCTGGCGTGACCCAACGACTACAAGTTGCGTGCACACGACATCAAAGCGTCCGACATGTCGTTGAGCTTTAATCAAAACACAGCGCTTGCAGCGTTTAACACACTTTATACATACAAAACTACAAAGCTAGATGTGTGTGTGTAGGCATGTGTGATGTGATTTAGAGGAATTGGCATTTTTTTTTTAATATGTGCCACGGCCAACTTTGGCTCACTATTTGCGTTGCTCTGCTTTGACTTCCGCTTTTAATGATTTTCACTTCCGCTACGGTATTTGCAATTTGCAATAAATTCGCATGAATGCATTTTCATTGCTGTTGGCCATACAAACATACACACACACACAGATTTGATGGCCAACACAATAGCTACAACGGCTGCCACCCGCACAAAGCATCTTGTTGTCAGCCTGGCAAGAGCCTGACAACAACAACCAACAACAACAACAACAACAACAACAACAACAAACCAAGTCATTGCATTCCATTTATTGCTTTGAGCGTAAATCCATATTGAAGTTTCGACCATAAATTGATAGGAACGCGTGCTGCAGTCGACAATGCATTTCGTTACTTTCATGTTTTCAAATTTCCTGCTTGTCATTTTTTTTTACCAATTTTTTTTTGGTCCTTCCGGCGGCAATTTTTTGAAATTTTGTTTTTGCGAATCTTAATTTTTTGTTTTCTTTTCAGCTTTTGCACAGATTTGGTATTGTCCTTGTTATTGTTGTTGTTGTTGTTGTTGTTTTGGGCAGCATTGCTTTGTAGTTAGCTGCCAAGTTTGTTGGTTTTACTCGCAGCTTTGCGAATGTCCTTTACAGCGTGCACAACACACACACACTCACACGAACACATACACGTGCATTCTCATAGCACACATCTA